>DWJN01001059.1:0-19680 GCA_018248895.1 Carystus phorcus
ATGCATATACTAATGCAACAAACTGTATAAAATTGCACACCCATTAGGGTAAAGATAGGAGTGACATTTTTTATTTTTTGACCATCCATGTTTATGTATTTTGACCTTATCTTGCAATAAATGAATTGAATTGAATATATATCGCAATAGAGTTATAAAGAAACAAAAAAAAGGAAAAGTAAAAATTTTGCTTCATCGCTACTGACATTGAGATAGAATTATACGAGTAATAAACAAAAGTTGCTAGATAACAAATAAAATAATGTAACCAAAATAATTGACATGATTATATATTTCATCTTGCAACTTTTTAGGGTATAAGGGTTGTATAAATCGCATTTTGTTATAATACTTAGCATTCTTATTAATTTGCAAAATATATTTTATGTATTCTTTGCGCATTATCTATGTCAATTCAACTATTAAACGCGTTCAATTTACAATTCCGAACCCACGAAACAATAGTCCTTAAATGAATTACCCTCATTCCAAAAATCTGTATGATATTTAAATAACAATTAACTGTTATCTGAGGTTTTACATACATTCTTTAATAAGGTTTATAATTAATTAAAATAACAATCAACTGTTCAAATGCCGTACACGTTCTAGAAACGAGATAGGCAATGCATTAGAAATCACACGTACTACTGTCGGTTTACGTAACCCGACACCATCCGTCTACCGTCTTGAACAAACATGCCAACATATCCGAAATAACATTATAAATCATTCCTCTCCCAAGACTGATTTTTTGTAACAAAATTTGTTAGTTTCGTGACAATCTGTTCCGCTATTTGCTTAGTCTCCAAACAGATGGTAGGACCACATTTATCATATTCAAAATGTATGCGTTTTTAAATGTAACGATGTACGTATGACAAGGAACTAATAATGTAATATGTGTCGCTTGTAATTAGTTACGGGTTGTGACAAAGATTTGTTTTATGTAAGGATATTAATATTATTGTGGCGTGAATTTTAATATTTTGTAAATTGTGAAAAATTGAAGATAGTTCAAAAGTACGTTTTTGTATTTTTATTAGGTACCTTTTCGAGAAAATAATTCACTCTCGGCTCTGTCATTGTGTGTGAAAAGATACTTATGTACCTATCGAGAGTTGTGAGATATATTTTCTTTGGTATTAGAAGCTCAAATAATAATAAATTGTATTATAAATTGAATCACAATAAAAAAAATAAAAATAACTTTATTGCTCATAGATAGGGCACAATAGGGTTAACAGCTGTTAAAAACTTAAAAATGAGCAGTTGTGTGTGTAATGTGTGTGTGTAATGACATGATTTGAAAACAAGTTTATAAATTCCTCTGGCAATTTAGTTGCTATTATAACTATTAACCGGAGGCTGGATTCCAATCAGCTATGACTTCAATATTTTTTTCATTTTTGCAACAGGAAGTAAGCTCGATTACACTTCGTCCCTATCATGTTCGCGATGCTATTAGACGTTCACATTTGCTCTCGTTGCATCCGGAGGAATCTTGGGAATTACTAATTCAGCATTTCAGTCACGGCTTCCGTTAGCGATCGAACAGTGATTTTTACTTCATTCCATTCCGATTGCACTATTTTGTCTGGCAATTTGTCTTCATAGTTTTACTAAATGAGAATGTTCTATATTACCGTAAGTACAAAAAGTTGTTCTGAGTAACCTACATGTGCGGTTTCTATATTTTTTTAAAATATTATTCTTTTCTTTCTTTGATCATTATTTAATGACCTTTAAGTGTATTTCAAATTGGGAACATGCATGTTATCGACTGATAACCCGTCTCGATGTCCTACACTGGCACAATATTTTATATTTCTTTATGAATTGTTCTTTTTTTTGTAGTAACGTATTTACATTTGGGAAATAAAATGTTATAGAAGATGACGCCAGATTTTTACTAAAAACCCCGGGGATGAAATAGCATCAGCTACAATACACGACGCATTTCTAGGTATGTAAATATAATTATTATGTAGTTGATGTAAATTGTGACATGACATGTAAATTAACATTTTAATTTTTTATTAAAAATAATCAAACTGACTAAAATTAAAAATTTGACATATTACAATCTTAATTAATATGGCGCCGCACGTAATTTCTAAAAACATATTAATCAAAATGAAACCCTCTTAAACATAATTTTTCATCAAGTTCATCAGTTTCGGTACATTCTTAATTTTTTACATAATGCGTGTTGAGTTGACACCTTCACGCGTATTAGCAACGACGAAACCAAACGCATATGAAGCGTTAAATTAGCATACTAAATTTACATTACGAGAATAACCGTTAGACGTTTCAGATTATGGTAAAGAAATAATAACACAAAACGCTTAATATATACTGATGAATAGAACATTCGGCAAGTAGTAATACTATTAGGTACATATTAAGGTTATACCGAATGTAATCAATAAAAACTGTTTCGACAATTCGACAATTACACAAATAAATATTCATTCAAATTCAATCAATCAATAACAATTATCGAAAACATTTATTAAGTGCAGATAAAACATCTATTATTCAAAGGTAATTCAAATCTACCATTAGAATGAATATATTGAGAAAAAAATACCTTTTACCTAAGTGCAAACTCAAGCGACTAAAGATGGAAAAGTTCAAAGGTTATAGCAAACTTTTTAAAGTATCTCCGAGGTCAAGTTTGTCAAGATTATTTTGATTTAGCGAATAAAAAGCGAATCGAATTGATCGCAAACAAGAGAAGAGTCAAAGCGAAAATATGTTGATTGAATAAAGAAAAACTATTAAAAGTTCTCTGTGGAGTTGCTGGGTCGATTGCGACAGAGAAACGTGTGCAATGCGTGGTGTTAGTAACTTCTTGTCTTGCTACTGAAATTACATCTGATGTTTTTACTTTAAAACTATTTTTCTGTTTACGTAAACTTGTAGAGTATACATTTAAGGAATAAAACGATGACTAATAACATAATCTTTCATTATATTTAATTATTATTATCTTCTACGATATGTGATTTTAAGCTCAACTCAGCTTACTATGTGCTCTTTTACAATTATAGAAATATTCATGATATCTATAGGCCCTGTTGCTTGAATCGTGGCTACAATTGAACTGCTTTGGCACGGAGTATCTTTTGAGAGGCTGACAGATGACACTGACACTAATACATACTTAAATACAAATACATCTAGTTCGGTTTCTTTTACTATATGTATATTTTAACTACACTGACAATACATTGCAGTTTTTTGCGATATTACATGTTAAGTTGTGGCAATCTAGTAAATAAACATTTTAGTAAAAATAATAGATAAATACCTTTTTTCTATAATTTACTGCCTCTTTCTCCAGGAACGTAATGTATCATAAAAGATTTGTTTTAAACTTTCCTTTTTTATGTAATTAGCCGACCAACGACATATCGAGGTTTCTGATCTTAAGAGTTCATCTTCGTTCATAGGCATCAGTCCAAATGTATAACTAATGCGTTACTGGCCAAGAAAGGAAGAAAAACTTACACTCTAACGCCTACTTGCCACTTATCTACTTTCGGCTCTTCGCATTCTATCACTGAAAGATAATAATGTTTAAGATATTTATAACCATTAAAGTTCGGTTGAAAATTTTCACTGTTCATAGATATCTTAAAAGGTAGAAAGTAACAATAGATTTATATATAAACCAAATTAACAAATTGCTTCATATAAAATATGAGTAAGCATCAAGAGATATATTGCTGAAAGCGTACCGTAATCAAGATATAACAAAAACAAACTAAGGCGATCCTCTCAGACACTGGATGATGAAACACGTGAAACTTATCATTGCCCTTAAAGTTTTTGTGGAACTAATATCACGACGAAGTTAGTTTCCCCCGCGCTTAAGATTCGTATAACTTTCTTAATACCTCCACGAGATTACAGAGCCCGTATGTTTGACTGGTAGATACCCGAATAATAATAAAAACGACGATTTGCTTTTATTTGTTGCGCCATAAACTTTCAGAAAATACGCTCGCTTATTAATTCTGCTCGATAAAATAGAATCATAGTATTGGATCTATCGAAATATAATGTCAGGGGTGGTTCAGTTTATTACTATTGTCCATAGTTTTGACAATTTTCATATACTTATTGATATCTTTTCAGTCAATGATACAGTTAGTAGTATTAATATGTTGTATAAAAGCAAGTACCTCTTTTGAATTTAATGATCTAAAAAGCTGTTGACCAGATTTAATTGAGGTTTTATCAACAGATTAAGTGTTTTGCAACAAAGATTGAAAAATAAACACTAAAGATAAATGTATAGGTTATAATAATCTTACTAAACCAACGCAAAGCGGAACATTAATTCTTTATAAATATTTTCGTTAACTACCTTATATGCGATGGAATACTTGTGTACTAAATACTCAAAAAATACTAATACAATACATTCGATTAAATAGAATTTATTAACACTTAAAGTATACATTCGAAAAAGTCACACCGAATTATTTGCATACCTCTACATGGAACATTCCAAGCGGCGTCATTCCGGTAGCAGCCTTCGAATAATTCATTTAGAAAAGGTTCTTTTAATGGGAGACCGACGTCAATTAAAATAGCGTCGCCTGATTTTTTCGGTTTCCGTAAGCGACAGACGGCATGAGCTTTTGAATCTTTCGACGCGATATCGCATTCTAAAGGTGCAATGTTCACCGGTGCCGCGGTGGTCAAACACGTCAACATGCTGGAAGACACAAAAATACTTTTACTATTCATCTGATTTTAAACCTTAAACCAACTATCCAAAGCTGTTTTTCAAGCAAAGACCTGGCGAAGAAAAAGACAATAGTTAAAAAGTGTGAAGTATAATGAGTTAAGATTTATTTTCTTTAGAATGGATTTTTAAATTAAGAACGAGTAACATTTGATGCAATAGTAATACATTCGTAAATTGTACAAGATTATGATAATAAGCCTTTCACTATGGAAGATATCTGTCAAAAACCTCTGAGAAATTCGCAGTTTCAGTTTGTGAATTAGTTTTATTTAGTAATTTTTCTGGTTTCCTTATTGATGTTCCGTAATATCGCTTTTAAGATTCGGGAATAGTTTAGTGAATTTTATTACTATGACAGTGTTACAAAAATAGCATAACAAGTAAAAGATACTTCTGGCAGTTAACTTCACAATCATACACGACGTCAATGTCATTCATAATTCAATTAGACCCAGCTGTATCAGATTTCATCGAGGGCTTGAACAAATTTGCATACGTGGAACCCCGTGAACCTATATTTAGACAATATATTATTAATCTTTAATTTACTTTATTAGCGCTTGCTCCCCTATTCGTTGATACGCGCCCTCGCCCTGGGGATTTGTAGGAGCGAGCGAAAATTTAAATTTGAATGACCCCTATAATTACCTATACCTTTTGCGACTTACAGATTCAATCGTACATACGTTTCTCATAAATTGTTTAATTAGGTTTAGCATTTTAAAATAATTAAAGAGTGGTATATTTACTTATCGACCTGGCATAGGTTTTTCATTCTTGTTAAAATTGTTCAATGACCTTTTGTTATTAAGTTCACTGGCTTCATTAAAAAAGAGAGTGTCTCTACGAATATTGGTTTCAAAGTAAGTATTAGTGCACTGCAGGGCACGTATCTTTTCTCATCTACCGTTTCTACTTAGTATCTACTGCTCAGTGGAAAGAAAAGTTAAGTTAGCTGTAATATTCTCAAATAAATGTATACACAAAAAACATTTATTACGGCGATAGTGCAATGATTACCATGCCGGCTCTCCGTTTAAGGGATCTCGGGTTGATCCAGCGAGGCGTAAATTTGAAGGATGAGAAGCATAGGAGATAGGAGAAGAAGAATGATTTCTGTTCTCGGTCTGGATGTGTGTTGTCTATGGTATCCACGGCACAGGGAATCCTAGTGTGTAGCATCAGTGTTAAAGTGATAATAGTTACATTGATAAAGTGAACACTATAAGAAGCCAAAATCCGAATCCACAAGTTTACATATACTATACAAGTAGATTAAAATGATAACTCAGACTTAAATACGAGTTACATTTAACCATCCAGTTTTCTTGCACAGTTTTCCAAGAACTTAAACTTAAACTATTTATTATTTTCCTTTTAATACTCTTCTTATTAGGAAAGTTCAAAGGCTTTAAAAGTACGAGGAACGGCAAGCAAAATAAATACAATGTCTGTTGTTTTCGCATGCAAATATCCCGCGAGTAATGAGTAGAAACTGTATGCAATTTAAAAGAGGCATTCCGTACTAGATTAGGTGGCGGTGCCAAAAAGATAATGCAGAACGGAGATTAAGAATGAATAGTCAAACGAGTGCATTTGCAGTTGCGGTAAACAACGCTAACTACAAATGTAGATTGCATGGTCGCATGTATTTAAAACATGTTGAGAAAAAACGAATAGTGAAATAGAATCAGCTTGTTTAAAACTACAGATAAACTATATTATACAGAATATTCATGTAATATGATTTGAAAGTAAATTTGAAATCTACTCGGGTATTCACATTGTATTTTATAATCGACAATGGACGGCAAAACATAAACTATTGCTAAATATTGATATATCTTCTTATGAAATTTTTACTAGTCAATTAATAAAAAAAAATTGTTTGCTCTCATTTGTTAATATTAAAAATTGCTTTGAGATAAATAATTGTATCATATTATTGTAGTTCAAGTATTGCAACTTTATAGCGCAAGATCCCTTTATTGTAATTGTACAATGTTCTTAGAATATAGAACAAGTTCAAAAGTCAACTCATTAAATGACGTCCAAAGAAATGTTCGGCTTGTAATCAGCTTGCTGTCGGGGATTAAGACGAACAAACTCGAGCCGGGCCTTAGGCAACGAACGCTACGGAGTTAGGAAAAAGCCTCACAGGATAAGGTATAAATTGTAAAATAATATCATCTACAATTCTTTTGTCGTTTCAGTTAGAAAACGATAGACGAAGTTCAATTGATATCATTTTGAACATCAATAATTATAGCAGATGTAAATCGGAAATAGACTTTAAATGTATTATTGAAAAAAATGTGGGCGACGAAATACAATTGTCGAATTCTACTTCCATGTAGGTTCCGAGTTCTACTTCCATATTTATTTGTTTTATAGCCAGATTATTCTTATTTATTACTTATCCTATATCTATATCAAATTATGATTTTAGTGATGTTATAATGATGTTATAATAATGTTATAATATTGCAAGTGAGCTCTCCTCGCGAACAGCTCTTAAAACCTCTGATAATTCAGAAACTAGTTTGATCAATCCGTCGAAAATTAATGTAAGTAATGTTTTCATATACTCACAAAACGTACAGTATTAAAATGTAATACGTTTGTTAAAGAATTAAATTCTTTACTATTTCCCAGTTTACATTTAACTTTGAAATTTGCTTGTAAGCCAATCGATCAATTTGCAATCAACTACCACACATTAATGGGTTGAATCCAATCGGTCGCGTTGATACCGTATCCATAAGCGGTAAATTAATTTCACCGGCATTGTGATATAGTCTATTATTTACCGAAAAGTTTTCCGTCGTACTTAATTTATTTTCTGACTAAATCTTATAAGGTCTCGCGAGCCGTCCACACGCAATCTCCGTGGAACGTCAACTTCTTGATAACAGCATTATAACAAATGGTTAACGTATTTTATCCGACCCCCTTTAGGTATTATTACGTTGCGAGATAGTTTTTATTCCACTTCGCCTTTAGAATTCGTTATGTTCGTTTTGAATTTCTTTAATTCTTAATCTAGAAATGGAAAAGTTGCGTTCACGTTATCAATTAATAAGCCAACGTTTTTGATAACATTGTAAATAAAAAGGCGTTAGTAATGATCAAAGAAAACGAACATAGACGACGTAGCTCGCTACATTTTTATTATTTTAACATTAGTAATGGAGTTTTAATTCACTGTAAGGCATTAATTTTCGGTAATAACCTCACATTGATATTCGCTCGGTTCATGCGCATCTATACTAATAATATAAAGCTGAAGAGTTTGTTTGATTGATTGTTTGAACGCGCTAATCTCAGGAACTACTGAATCGATTTGAAAAATAGTGTAAGATACTCCATTTATAGAAGAAGGCTATAGGCTATATAACATCACGCTAAGATGAATAGTATAATCTTACTTCTTTGCCTATACAATTTTGGAACATATCAAATCAAATGTTTGAGTTACGACCTACGAGATATAGCTATATTTTGTGTTTATTAGTAGTTTTAATAACTAGACAAACGTACTTTCCACTTATGGAACAATTTTTCTCTACATCACTTTCAAAGGCCATTTAATGTAATATTTTTCCATTGGTTAATAGGTTTATCAAGTTAAAAGAGAACGAAAATTTGATTATGCATCTAATACCAAAACCTCGCTGAATTATTCATACAAGTGCAACTAGAATTTCCGAAGCAAACCATTCAGTTAGGATAGATGAAATTGAATTAAAAGGGGTTACTGACTTGCTCGACTGCAAATCCAAAGACAGGCGACGATCAAGCCAATATGTGGATGAATGAAAACGAACGAACGAAATTTTAACGTACTTATGTAATAATGCAATATGTTGGAGTATATAGAATAGTTATACTCACCAATAAAGAACTATTAAGTGCTTATGGTTTAAAAATATCCCGAAAGCAATCACTGCTCATTGTAATAGGGCGCTGTAGGTTTACTCCAATTCATTTATTTATTGGTAAATTTTCTAATTCTCTTACATCGTTTGGTGATTGTCCAAATCCAATCGACAAATTACTAGACGTATGTATATTAATAACATGCGACTTAGTTGAATGTGTCAATAAATGCATAATTTCTTGAGGAGTGTTCTGTTCCTACATGATATGCGTAGACGGCACTTGTCTTCCTAGGGTTGAATACTTACTTAATACTTTGTATCCGACTGCTCTTTTTTTCTTGACCAGAAATATATCAGTTACACCTTTGCTTTTGCTAATGTGCTATGGGCGGCAAGGAACAGTTACCATTAGGTGCGTATTCTTTTAAATTACCACTAATCATAACTTGACAAGATTCCGGCCTGGTGGTAAGTGGTAAAGTAGTCTTGGGTGGTAAAGCGCATTAACTTAGTAAAAGCCTATTTACTATAGTTACTTTTACGTTATAATCGAAATTGGTGATAGTTGTTGCTAGTCGTATAATAAAATCTTAAATTAGGTATCGTAAAATAAAATCTTAGAGTACGTACTAACTCAACGACAAAGAAAGTGAAATTTTAATTAGATAGTATCATAAACACGGTCACAAGCTTATAAAACAGGAGAATTATGATTATTTTGCCGTTCTGTTTTTTCATTCAGATTTGCGCCATGGAATTTAGACATTGGCAATCGAACACAATACAAATTTTGAAAGGATAGAAGTATTGCACAGGTTCAGTTGTTGAATTGAATTTTAAACGAGCTTCGCGCCTAACTTTCTTAGTTTGCAAAATTTTATTCGCGTTAAAACTCAACTGCTTACTCAATTAAACTTTTATAACGGTACCTACTTTTTGGAATCACTACAGGAAATTGAAGTTCAGCTCAATTAAAAATTTCCTAACAAATAGGATTTTTTCGTTCGTAAATTCCATTTGTGACTTTTGAATAATACTGAACGGCTTTCTTATCAATTACTGCAAAGTAACAACATGGATTATTTAATTAAAGTTTCGTGCGACAACGTACAATACTTAAAACTTTTGAAATAAAATTCTGCTACAAAATTATCATCCACAGAAGGTGTAACTAATTTAAATTTCTAATTTAACAGTTACATATTATATGACGTCTTTATTTGAATTTTAGTCCAAGTCAACTCCTACAGGAAAGAACCATAATCACACACTAATGATAAACATAAAAAAGTCAACTAAAAAACGGACAATATGCTATTTAACAGTATACTACATAAATTGTTCTGTCATCTGATTGTATTATGAGGTCAACAAGCCTTGTGCATTTAAATGACTTGAAAATAAATAATCATTAATTTATCTAAAAATTCATATAAACTTTCTTAAAAGTCAGTTACTTGGCAAAAAACATTCAGCATTATGTCGAGTCTACGATGACGTCGTTTGCCGGCAAACAGTATTCCGCCAAGGTACAACTATTTTATTTTACATTTAACAAGCGTGTGACATCATCGAAGCCAGTAAGACGCCATATAAACTATAAAAAGTTGTTATTTTTGATTCTAGTATGTATTAGCCTTAAAAAATTTTTTTTTTAATAACCCGCCAAAAGGTTACTATCTACATCTACACTAATATTATAAAGAGAAGAGATTTGATTGCTTTTATTGAATAGGCTCCGAAATGTAAAGAAAGCTAGTTCACTACACGTTTCTAGAACTCACCCCTATTTAACATCATGTGGGATTAAGACTTAGTATTAAGTTATCTTAAGCAATAAAACTGAAAACATACTTTGTCTGTTTTTTATTTGCTTCCAGCAATCCGTGCCTTACAGTGGACGATTGATAAGTCGTAATACATTACTGAGTGAGCTTTTTATACATTTTTAAACGTGGTATAAAATAAAAAAGCATTAAATAATACTCACCTACATATCAATAGTATTAATGTGCGTAATTGTTTTATTCAAAACTGTTCTACATTTACGAGGCGTAGTAGGGATCTTCATTTTATATTCCATTAATAAAGGGTAAACATAAATGATTGATTACCTCAATGTTAATTGCCTAAACATTTGTTCGGTCATCATGTTCAAAGGCCGCAGTTTATTTTACTTCAGTTTATAAGCTGGAAATTGTAACGAAGCTACCGGCGAGAATTTAAGTGTTTTCCTTTAATTTACTTCATAAACGAGTTACATTTTGTTCAAATGCTAGCTATGATCTTCTCAATTTCTCATCTCTTTTAAAAGTATATTAAAAGGCTTTTCCTAGTAATTATCAAACGATACCGAGGGTTTCAAAATAAATATTTACATTAACCTAAAATACTCTCCAGTGTACAATTTCAATTAATGTTATTTTGCCTGGGTGCGTGAATACAGTCACTTCAGTATTTTGCCAGTGATTTGTTTTAATATCATTATTCTACAACCACGTGTATCAATTCACTATAATCAATTAGTAACAGATAAAAAGGTCTTAAATTTAATTATTCTATATTTCTGGGATTGCCACCATTAGTTTTGTTTACATGCATGGATTTAGTTTTGGAACAATACAAAACAAATATTAAAATTGAAGTTCCTAGTACCATAGCGCAAATTCATACTTCCAAATTATACAGGGATCACTTATGTGAGTTCTATTAAAGTCTACGAAAATTGTAGACATTTTTTTTTGCATTAGTAGGTCTTGTAAGTACCTACAGCATGACAATAAAACGCCCACAATACTATTTGGTCATTACATATTTATAGTTATCATTAGTAATAACTTCACATTTTACCCAATAAACTGTTAATTTTAATAACAGTACTATTTTCCTAATAAACACTATCATTTTTATAAACAAAATTGGTATCGCAATCGCAAGCGTTAATATGTCACGCAATGATATTGTAGGGAGGTGATAATCTTGAGTAATTACAACAACATTTATGAATAATTCACACTTTCATTTTAGATGAAAGATAGAAAGGACAAGCCTTGAGGGTTGTAATTAATGGAGTTTTAATAAGTGCCGTGAATAAATTTGACGTTTGATATCAAAAAGTAATTAAATTATTTTTAATGAGAAAGACCTCTCGCAATGTACATTTTTTATTGTTTTTCGAGTTCGTCTTACTAATCATGATTAAAAATTATTAATGATTGTTAGGAGTAAAAAAATTATAGGCTTCCATTTTTGAGAATGCAAGTATTATTCACAAGTTGAAATATTTCTGTAACAATCAAATAGTCCTTCACACTCCGTCCTGCGCACACGCTTCAAATTTTTTTTAACAGTATTATCTAAGGATACAAATGTTATCTTTTTTATGCCTATTGGAATAAAATAAGTTTTAAATGCTTCTCCAATGTGACTACAACAGGGTAATAAAAATCGGTATCCAAATTTGTTAAGTTAAGATTAGTTACAACAAACGCAAACCGAAACTACAAACTAAAAATAGTTTTACTCAAATATTTGGATAGATTGCCAAAAAATTTCTTCTGTACTTATTTTGAATGTGTTGTGAATCTAAGCAGGTATTTAACCGTTTGATCTATCTGCATTTCTGAAGTAGAGTATTGTATTTTAAAAGTACGCATACTCACTTGTAATGATATATTATTTAACCAATATACTAAGCTGTAAACAGTATTAATATCTAAATGAGCAATTACCATGAAATTAAATTTTCAGGTATATACTCTTTTATGTATTTTCTTTAAATTAGCCTCTAATGAAATTCCTACTGTGGGTGGAATATAAACGTGTTTATTTATTTCGCTTGAGTATCTCATCAACAACAACAGATTTTTACAAATACTTAGCATGACTTCTCAATTTTTGTAATGATACATATCATGAGTACTCGTGACACTGTAAAATGTGTACCATCTACGATAAGTCAAGATTAAAATCATATAAAACCATCAACGTTTTATTATACATATACAACAAAGTAAAGAACATGCATCTATTTCGGAACCATTTGAAAAAACAGGGATGGGAATTCCACCTTTAACTTTTTTATATCCTACGGTCGAGTGAACAATAAAGTAATGAGCGGGTTGACCGGGTGACGACAGTTCTTATGACACCCCTTATCTGCAGGCGCACGCTATGTGCCCCACACTTGCTCCATAAGAACAGGTAAGCGACTAGCGAAGTTGTAAAACCCATAAACTGTTCTTCTCAATCATTCACTTTTGACAGAGTGGTCGTGGTTGGATGATCAAGCTCTTTTGGACACTGCAGCCCATGTGAAGCACCTCCACTTGCTCCGGTCTCCAGCGTACCTTTAAGTTTCATATCGTCAGGAGATTTGGACTATAAAGCCCTGTTTATCATCTTATGGTAACTAGTGATCGACGTCCACGAACATCAGTAATTCCAAACACATTACCGATACTTATAGAACAAAGTAAGAAAAAGTCAATCCTTTTTTTTGTTTCACAACTCTAGTAACATGGTTTGAATGTGTAGTTTTGCTAGCCGTAGCCTAGCAAACCGTAAAAGAAAGCGGCTACATATATGTAAAAGAAAATTTCGGATTTGATACTCTTCCGGGAACGATATTTATGTGACATATAAATTATTGTTCTCGAGCTGCGGGTGTTAGTTGTCTTATTTATGTTGACTATATAACCTGCAACATAAATCTTAACGGAATTATGAGAGTGTATGTTTCTACGATAGCTTGCTAGAGCAGATAATCAACTCTATGACAAATCACCATCACTCAGGGAGGACGACCAATACCAAAGCAATAGCGATATGGTGCCAGTCAGAGAAGAATAAATAAGTAATAGGCTTTCAAACCTCAGCTAGAACATATAGGCAAGTCCATTAAGCACAAAATTTGGTTTGAAAACGAGAACAGACGAAATCGGTCACATTGAAATAAAAAAAATTTGCTATAAGCTTCAGTCGGTCGGTAGTTTGACAAGTACCGTTTTGGGCCTTGTAGTATTTCCCGTATCTTGGTAATAATGTGAATTGTTTATGGGGTAAGCCACAACGCAATGCGTGAATTCATATCTATTGGGGCATTTGAGCGGGACATTTGTTTGTTTATTATAGTAATAAATAAATAAAATGCGATAACAGTGTTTTATTCATTTATTCCGAATGGAAACAATACCTGTCATAACTATGGTATAAAAACACGAGTGTATTCATCACAGGTTATCCGATCACATTTGTGGTTATGTTCAATATCTATACCGCGTATGATTCCCGTAAAAAAAAGATAAATTAAAAAGTATACGGATCGAATCGTGAATGTTAACTACAAATCCAATTAAACTTCCAAAAACATTCATCACAATAAGTCTTAAAACTAAGGAGGATTTTAGGCACACATGGTTACAATACTTATATATATAAAAGATAAAACTAAATAACAACGCTTAAAGATCAAGCTGAAAATTGTTTGTAGTGAGTTAAGTCTGTGTAAAGTTGTTGTTTGTTTCTAGTACTATGTTAAAATATCTATAAAGTGATGTGAAATGCACTAATATGTTGTGAGTTATTTTATATCATCTCAATATAAAGTGGAAATCGCGTTCCAACATAGACAGAGATAAAGTCGGGGACGACGTCATCAAGTAATAGGTCACTATTAAGTCATAAAAAGTATACAGCCTGCATTGCAATGTTGCGACGAGCGAAGTTTATAGACTCATACGAGTCCATTACTTTAAACACGATATCAGCGTATTGAAAATAATATACATTCATATATACTTTTCAGTCAGGTATATAATTCTTACTTTCACAAAGAAAATACACTTTAACAGATATGTAATCAAAATAATATAGTAATAATCGGTTGAATTTTTATGCGCTTAGTCAAAAGACCCATAGCAAAATTAGCGTAACGTACAATAAGAGTTAACGTTTTTGAGTTAAAATTTTTAGTGTTTTGGAAAAATCCATTTAAATAATTTGAGACGCTTTATGACTTCGATATCTTTACTAAGAGCACGTTATTTTTATAATTTGTTTTTGTTCATTTTCAAAATGCATTTAGTAGTTCAAGTGATTTATGATATTCAAAACCATTAGCATAAATTTAAGTAACACATTTTAGCTGCATAAAATGTGTGATATAAAAGTGGCAATTGTTTAAGTTTCCATTTTTTAGCTTGAAACATTATAGTCAAGATATCAAATCGTGAACTGTAGAAATTCAAACCCATAATACTCCGATGAACGTAAAACGAAGGGCCATAATGACAAAATATTGCGACTCCTTATCAGGTTGATTTAAACTGCTTTTACCTTAAAAGCCATTAACTTCATGAAAGGAACTTTTGAAGGCACATAACAAGTCTAGATTTTAACTGCGATACTAGCGCAACTTGTAAGGGTTGAATTTTAAAGTTTGATTTCGGTAAGATAAACAAATGGGTTTTTTCTGTTATTCGAATTTATAGGGTTCTTTTATTTAACTTTCAATGGATGTAAGAACGTAATTTCTGTACCTAGCATCAATTTTTATTAATATATTTAAAACCCGTTTTCTTTACTTCTTAATTATCAAAATTGCACTTCTCCATAAGATTTTTCGTTTAATTCGCATCAGTAACGTTCCTAGGATTTAGGTGTAACTTATGTACACTGAAGTACAAACTCTTCATAATTATTATTATTCTATCTTCAATGAATTTATCTGAATATGTATAAAAATTTTGTTCTGGTAATTGGTCACTCTTAACATAAATTTCAGTTAATGGCTGAATCTATTGACCGTTTGGTGTAAAACAAATACGCATATCTGTTATTGTACCATTTATATTTTTAACAAAACGTTACAATAAATTGCTATTACGCAACCGTTATATAAGCGAAAATATAATAAATATTGACTCGCCTAACAAGGCCCCAAAATTGGTTTGATCGTTAAAATGAAAAATAAAAACGTGCGGTATCATTCGCCATCAAGCCGATATATGCGAAAAGAATTTAAAAACTGTAAACAATAAATAGACAAGAGGACGTGTGGAATACGAAATAAACGCTGACAGAGAAAACGTTCAAGTGGATTTTTAATTAAATATAAAGCAAACAGACAGCTACCATGTAAATTATGACCGAAGGCTGTATGCGAACGACCAACGACAAAATGAAATCTATAGGGAATGACTGAAATATGTATATCTTGGGGATTCTCTCAGGAAATAAAAAAAATAACTATCGTATATGCTTACAAGTTTTATACACCTACATTATTGTCGAATAGTTCACACGGCTTAGTAAGCCGGAGTATTTCTTTGGCATGATTATGTAACGGAGTCCTGTTAAATTAATGTGTAATTCTCATACACTTCCTGCTCTTTACTGTGTATTTTTCAATCCTCTAACACCACAATGTTTTAAGTAACGTTTTGAATATCTATGTATGGTCCACGACATTTAACTTCTATAAAAACTCCTTTTCTGCCTTATGGAACTCACTACCTCTTCCTGACACCTGTACTCTTTCCTTACACTCTTATAAATCTCTACTCAAACCCCACTATTTGACAATCTAAAGGGCTACTCATCCGTCGCTACTTCTCCTACTTTATCGTATTAATTTTTTACCATTCTTCTTCTTCCTTTGTCCTTGAACCTTATGAGTAAAGCTACCTCATTTACACACCACATACCCTTAATTCTCCTATTTTAATTTCCTCTATCAAAGGTCGCTTGGAAGAGATCGCTTTCAGTGATAAGGCCGCCTTTTGTCCACGTTGATGTTATATCTTTCCTTGTGTGTTTTAATGCGCAATAAAGTGTTTTGTATTGTTATTAATTAGTTTATCGCAAATAGAATGAATGATGAGAACGACGGAGAGATAATATTTTGTTTTTTTTTTATATGCATCAGGATTATTATACAACGGTTGCATAGTTTTCTGCATAGTTCATAAACACTCACACACTCGGTACTAGATAGATCGATAGAATACTTTTTATTGCACATAATTGTAAAGAAACAACTGACAATAAATTTTACATACATATATGTACTACATAATTCATTACCAAATCTCAGAGTTTATGTGGATTTCAGTGTATAGTGTTGAATATATAAATCGACGTCCATAAGGCAGTTTCGGACAAAAAACACTAACTAACCGTTAACAATCCAAACGGTGCATTAAATGAAAATAACACAGTTTCCCATGCCACATAATTAAACGCAACACCTGCACCCGTTAAAGTTTGTGAATTGATGTAGCCTTTTATGCATTTAATTTGGGGGAATGTTGGTTTTGCAGGCTTTTTGGACTGTCTCTTTAAAACTTAGTTATCTAGATAGAATCGTTCCAAAATCCTCTTGGATATTACGAGCATATCTACGATGCTGAATGAAATTCTGCACATGAAAATTATCAAATTTTGCATAAAACTAACAACATTTAAGTATTTATTTATGTTTGATTTTATTTTATAATGAATTTCTACTTGGTAATAGAGTTTAATTATACGAGTACTTTTTGCCTCTTGGGGAACATAAACATCTACATTAGTTAACTTGCCGTTGCTGAATAAGGCAATAAAATTAATTGGCAATTGTACTTATATTTAAATACAAGATCATCGTTCGGGTGATTATTTTACTGGTAAGCAGCGGTCGGCAACCTTTTGGCAGGCTAGATTCACAAGGTGGCAAAATTAAATTAAAGGCGGGCCGGGCCGCACATGTGATATTAAAAACGGTAAAAATTATTTTCACGGAAATTTTATTCAAATGGAGAAAAATGACAAAACTAAAACAACTTCGCTCCTTAGGCGCGCTTACTATTTAATGCATTCAGAAGTCCAAATATTATACGTATAAAACAGCCATAGGGCACTGCGGGCCGAGTGAGAATTAAGGGTTGAATTTACGTGAAATAAGTCCGTAACTTAAGAAAGAGACTTTTTATACTTACACTAAGCTTCTGTATAACATCCGTTACCATAGCAACGCAAGTAGCAACTATGCGAAATTACAAGATCTCAGTTATTACAATATTAGTCAATCAAATGTGCTTGAATAGCCTAATAACAAGGACTGAAAAAATTGGCTGCGACGGTATACATCTACCACTTCGTAGATGCGCTTTACTTCATACGAATACATCACGATTTCCCACTGTGGGACTGTAGTCAATCATTAACTGATAAATTATGTTAACTCTACAGTTACTGATAAATGCAATTGTCATTACACTTCTGTGAAGATTCTACTATGTATACAAGTTTCGAATCAATATTTCACTACTTTTAGACTTTTGATTTGTCACGCTTAATATTAATATGTCTGTAAAGTTAACAATTTTTGTTGATGTTATTAGTCATATTTAATATTAATACAATGAGGTTAATTTTAATTTTCTAATCAAGTAGCATTTTACAAGAAATTCCTTTCAGCAGTCTTAGCAAACATGCAACAAAGCAACTCCACAACAAGTTCAAAGATATTTAAATTAGGCTCATTATTTTGCAGAAATCACGATACGAAATAATTTTAGAAAGTACATATTTCTATAAAAATATTAGCTTAATAAAGAAACAATATATTATTAGCTTTTGTTCGCGGCTTTGCAAAGAGTGATTTCGCAAAAGGTAACTTTATATATATTTTTATTGAGTTTGATATCCGTGCTATGAACTTATGCCTACGTTTGCAAACGGGATAGCCCATGGAATCTATACGTTCATTTTCCGGGTTAAAAAGTAGAGTACATTCTATTCCGAACTATATTCCGTCTCTGTACCAAATATCATATCCGTTCCGCCGTTATGATGTGACTCAGCTACAAACATTCATTTAAACTTTTCCATTTATAATAGGATTATTAACCGGCTTCAAAAAATAGGAAAAGATTCTCAATTCGTCTGTATTTTTGTGTGTTACTTTATAACGTTTTACTTGGTATCAATACACTGATTAGGATCATTCTTTTTCTGTTCGAAAACTGGTGATTTTCACTTTTTCACCCATTTAAATTATGCAACATCTGAAGAGTAGCATTTGAGTTATCTCTATTAATGCGTATTTACACGATGCGTATGACTTTGGAATTGAAATATTTATTACGGCGTATTTAATTGAAATCGGTTTTTCCTTTTGTCTGTTGACAAAGAGATTATACTAGTATGTAGTTATCCTAACATGACTTTGTGGGTTTACCTTTGACGAGTATTCGTAGTTTGAATCGTGCTAGCTGCTATCCTTTTTAAAAATAAAATGTACTGTTCATAAAGCGCAGCTCAAGGTTTTTACGTGTACCGAATTTTGCCGGATTATAATAACATAGCCGTTACGGTAACAACATCTAAAACGAAGAATTTCATTGCATTAAAAATATACGACTCATCAAATTCGATCTAAGAATTGTATCTGTAATTGAGCAATTTCCATAATCCTACGGTTATCTTCTACAAATATTATAAAATAAAGTCCTTCCGCCACATCTGTCTGCCATATTTTCATACGTTTTTTAATTCAACAGGAAAATTTTCGTGTATAATACAATAATATTTTCTGTAAATTGGATGAAATAATGACGATTATCGTTGAAGGTATCTGAAAAATTAAGCCGATGGGAAACTTTCATGGAAAACGCTGCATAAACCCTTTAATTTATAGCAAAATATTGTATGGTGGAAATGTTTCTCTTTTATAGACCTATAATAAAGTCTGGAATGACTTATGTCAATCTTTTTAAGGAAAGCTTACCACATCCATTGAAATGTTTTAAAAAATGGTCACCGATAATATCTTTATTCGTAAAAGCTATTTAGAAGAATACGATATTAATCTTTACTAAATATAATATCTTAGTTACCTTTAGAATTCCATGTACATTATAACAGCCCTTTGCATCATAATTATAATTTAATTTAAACTTAGGAGTTTATTATTTTTTTTTTTTTTTTATGCCGTAAGCCGGCAAACGAGCAGACGGGTCACCTGATGGTAAGTGATCACCGTCGCCC
>DWJN01001060.1:0-19679 GCA_018248895.1 Carystus phorcus
CGACAGTGTCAATTTGTACATTAATTCAGTACAATAAAATCTAGTAGCACTGCAACGGGACTATCATTTAAAAGGACCCACGGACCGCCATCCTAACAACACGTGCAGGTCCCCTCCTTGACAGCTCATACACACCATTAAAATTAAAAGGTATCAACGAAACATTATCGGGTAAGAAGGAAACGTATAAACATCAAGTAAAATAAATACTCGTGACTTCCTACAATACCATTATTGATATCTTTCCGTGAAGCTCGCCTGGCTAGCTACCCTCTTGCTTGTTAGTTAGGAGTTCACAGGGCGTTCAGATACGACTTATCATCAGATGTCTTGCTATTGAGCAACTGATATAAGAAGCTTCATTTCCAATTTAGTCATTAATATTATTTCCGTGAAGCCTATCTGGCTAGGTACTAACATCTTGCTTGAGTCTGTCGCCAACGGTTCGTCGTATTCCAGCTGGGAGCTTGAGAGCCAATACTTTGATTCCTCTCTCTTCTTACTTGGCCGGCATCGCATCATGGCCATGGGAGACGGTAACCATATACCGTCATGAGCCTCGTTAAGTCTCGCAAAAGCCCAAAGAAGATTAACGATTATACACTTACAATTCCAATAAACCATCAATAAAACCACTATTCCTACATCTGTTTTATATTTGAACCTATCAGAGATTCATAGAAGCAAATCAGAACACATCATTCCTATGAAACATACAAATAAATGCTATCGATAACACTTTGATTTGGGCGATGTTTCAAAATGATCACGGAACGTGGGCACATTATTATTTTTTTAATTCATCTCGATGAATGTTGTTTTTTTTTTTAAAGTTATCCCATTTAAAGTACTTTTCTTTTTTCTTCTCTCTTCCTTCTTGGTGACCATATACAATCGTGGCACGTTTGTCGAGTAATTAAATAAAAAATACAACTGTCATAAGCCACGTTACAGCATGTAAGAGTCAGGCTTTTAAGAACGTTTTGTGTATTTGTACAATTAAAATCACAATACAATTTGTATATGGTTTAAGTTTTTACAATTCACTTGCTAAGATTGGGACAATACAAAGTATAAAATTAATTAAACATGATTAGTTGCTGTGAGTAAGAAAAAATATTCCAGTATGAGAAAGTACATGATACTATATCTTGATGATACTATGACACTAATTAACTGAAAGAGGTTTCCTTAGAAAATTTAATAATGATTATGGTAAATATATCGTGACAATATACCGTTAAGTGAAGTGGTGATTGGAAGCGGTCACAAAATGAACTTTCAAGGTGTGACGCAACGAACTGCGAATTCCCCTTAGAGCGAACTGATCGCACCGAACATCGTTTGAAAGGGCCGTAGTTGCCTCACCTCTCACCTGCACCAATGGCTAAATGTCATCCTGACCGAACTGGGATGTGGTTATAACGTAATGCATTGTGATATTAAAGCGAATTCCTCAGGAAATATTAAGCGTATTGCGTTGAATTTACTTAGTGCTAAGCGGGTTATGAAGTGATTGTCTGAGTTTGACACGCGAATAAATATACAAATATACGGATGATTTAGATGGTGAATGCTCGCTACTTAAATTTCTTTTACATCCACTAACATGATGAGTTATATCGTCAGATACCAGGTCTTTGACTGGCTTGGTAATGTTCTATCAATCCAGTGTGGAACTAAAATGCAAAAACCAAATTATAGACGATGCACCCTAAATTATTGCAGAACCCAAATCGCTGCTGTCCAACATTCATCAAACATGAGTTTAATAGGCTAGCCATTCCTATAACTGTCTATTTGATGTTGATTATGATTAAATATAGATACCAAACATCTATCTTTCATGACGTAAAATGTTTATAATGAACAAATAATGGCGCACTTACATGGGAATGAATCTGATTTGATGGAATGTCGCGACATTTCATTCGGTCAGTGCTGCAGGTTTAGTCGGCTCCTTGCGCTGGTGTATTTAAATGAACCCATTTCGTACATAAAAGAAAATATTAGAATATTATTAGAGAAGCGGTTTGTGGTCGAAATTTGTACGTAATACAATAAATATGTCGAAGCGTAGACGCAGGAATCACATAGACAATAAGAACGTAAACAATGAATGTGTTAATTTATTTAATAAATGTATTTGTATGGAATATAAATTAAATTAGCTTTCTGCACACCTTGTACATGTATACTTATACACACATATTAGGTACATTTGTACATGCTTTCGCAACCTATAAATTAAATTTTATTTACATTAATATATAAATAATACAATATTCAATTCATTCAAATCGTATTTAAAATAAAGTTAGAAGTTACTTTAACAGGCATTAATTACAATAATAGGAGGAGGCAGTTACAAGTTGAATTGTAATGAATCAATGAGGCACATAACCGCTGTTATTTCCTCGCTTTGTCTTTGCGATCGGTGCCTCATTATTTATACCGCTTTAGAACACCCGAAAACACATTAAAATTCAACTTGAAAATTTGTAGCGATAATTTTTAGTCTTTATTTAGTGTCAAACAGTTCCTGCATCTCATTTAAGACAATACAATGAAAATATATAAATCGTATTAAACGCAATCATATCAAATCATAATTATCATTTTATTCCAAATAGGTTTTTTACAAATGTTTTTCGAAACCTAAACTGCGTCATCGCTTCAACAAGCCCTACGATGAGTGTTCTAAGAAGATGTGACAAGAAACTCCCAAGAAGATTTTTTTCAACTTACAGTTACAGAAAGCACTTAGATACTTATAACTACATGTCAAGCTCATTCCCAAGCAATCTTGTCTTTAAAATATTCACATAATTTATAGCCTTTTGACATAAGAGCACTTTTGACATAAGCTTTAAATCGACAGTACGGCATTTGGGTTAATTCTAATGGAATTTTGTTATATATTTTGACACTTGTACCCATGAACGAGCCACTAGTTTTACTGAATCTGAAATTCAGTACAAGCAGTTTAGCCTTATTTAACTTATCCTAGTATTAATGGTATGATGTTTCTTAACTTAACAACGCTCTGGGTTTTTTTCTGACTTTACGAAGAAGGTTAAGCTTCGGAATACTTCAAAGATCACTTATACAAACTAAGCTATACATAGGTCTTTAGAGCAAAGCGGCTGTTAACTTACTAACCGTGAAATAAGCACATTCCCGAATTCCTATGATGTGTTGCGTCGTTTCTCATCCACCTTTGACGACAGTTCTTTATTCTTGCTCAATCTTGGTTGTATTGGTCCAATCGAAACAATTCCTTTTTACCATTATAACATACAAATAACGTATGTAATATATTATATGAATTACCACAATTGCGAAGATTATTTTCAACACAATACTCTTCATTGCATCACAAATGCAAATACAAATGTACACATGTTAAACATTAGTACAATAGACTTTCAATCATATTTACATTTCTTACATAACCACATAGCAAGAGTTAACTCATACTTTAAGACGAACGTTTTTTAAATTGGACACAAGGCAAGATTTAAGCTTTTTGATGTAAATACTTGATATACGATCAGACTAGCCACTTAATAGTAACTAATATAGCCCATGGAGTTCACCAACACGAGAGGAGAGAAGGAAATAAAGAATAAAACACTTCATAAAGTGACAATAAATAACAGTTCAGAGGTTTTAGGTATGGTGTTACATCAATAACAGAGACCCTCGCCACGGAAGCTGATAATGATTTATTTGTGCATATCACAAGTCATAAATAATGTAATTACTTTAGCGGCATATCCTAATTACAATTAATAATTAACTTTGCTTTTAGAGGACCTACTGAGTAGTCACATTTCGTCGCGCGCTAAACTGTCCTCTCTAGTGTTGCCCCTCTACCATACTAGTGTTGTCCTATTTCCACGGAATTGCCTTGTTGCTACACTCGGTGCGTTTTAGAACCGCCACACAGTTACACACTCGTAAACCTGTACCATGGGCATTATAAGGCACAAGCCCAGACTGAGAACAGAAATTTAAACTCATTCAAATTTCTGCCTCTCTAAAAATTGAACCCAGGAACCTTCGAACGTTTAGAATTTCAATATGAATGCATAGTCGTTATTATTTTTTATGTATTTAACCGACAAAGGGACATGAACCACTTGATGGTAAGCGATAACACACATCACACACACACACACACACACACACACATCACTGAAGCGTTGTTGGCTATAAAATAAAAATAAAATAAAATTGTCTCTATTGTATATGTCTATGTATATTGTGTGTACACTGAACACCTCCTAAACGATTTTGATGATTTTTTACTGTGTTTAAATGGATTTGAGAATGGTTTAGATTCACAATTCGATTCCATAGAAAATCTAAATCTATACTAATAATACAAAGCTGAGGAGTTTGTTTATTTGATTGTTTGAACGGGCTAATCTCATGAACTACTGGACCGATTTAAAAAATTCTTTAAGTGTAAGATAGTCCATTTATGGAGGAAAGCTATAGGGTATATAACATCACGCTAAGATAAATAGGAGAGGAGCAGCAACAAAAAATATTGCGAAAATGACAAAATTTAGAGCTTTCCTTGCGTGCGCTAAGTAAACGGTGAAAGTTACTCAAAAATCATGTGTTAGAAAATTATTCCCCTCTAAAAGTCCTAATTAAAAGTCGTCGACAACATATATCTAGCTTTTAAGGTAAACCGACTACAAGCATTTTTATGTTTGTCAAAATAGTTAAAAAAAAAAAAATTAGTTTACTGGGGTCAGCTTGTGTTTTTAAATGCTGCAAGATAACATTCGGAACAGCTCGGTAATATACTATAATAATGTATTTTATTACGTAATATTTTGATTAAGAAAATAGTCTCTGCCTATCCCAAAGGAAAAAGGCATGATTATATATATATGTATGTATGTATATTTTGATATTTCTAGTATTATAAATTCATTCCACTCGTATGTTTATTAAACTGATTCTCTAGTTTTATGAGTTGTTTTGATTATTCTATTTGAAATGTGTAAGAGACTCGTAAATAAGTATAATAACAGCGCGTCTAACCCCATGCTTCCGTTCAAAATGCCTATTCTATACGATCTGTTAATGTTATTTCATTAATAAAATCTTCCTGTAACCGTTCGCTCGTAAAATATAAATAGCGAGGACATCCGAAAATAAAACAGATCTGTTTATGGTACAGAGTAGAACATAGCCCGTATCAAGTTCCTTCATATTTTTCAATGATTTTTTGATTTTTTGCATACGATTTTATTCCTTACTGTAACTAGTGTATTATTGAGAAAATACAAGTCAATTCTAGTCCAGATTTAGTTACCCAAAACTATTTATATTCGCCCAAATTAAATAATTTGTGTTTAAAGCAGCAAGTTTTTTTTTAATTACATAAAAATTCAACGTATGATTGATTGTAATAATCTATAAACACCTTAAAACTATTTAAAAAATATCTACTAGTACATTTCAATAAGCAAAGATATATGTTTAACCAAGAGATTAATCTATAGTTTTGAAAGTACATCGTTTATCAGAGTAGATAAACAAGAAATGAATTTCTATCTCAAATACCGGATAGATAAGTTACAGGAACCAGCCTTTAGATAATGCGCCGATAACATCCGAAATCTATTACGTTCGGCCAACTATTTAGAGCAACAATAAACTTAACTGTCGGGAGTGGGAAATAGATAAACTTAAAGATAGTGACTAGATAAACTAAAGGGATGAATTAACGCAGGCTATATTTTACACAAGGTCTACTTACCTTCACACCACAAAATTACTTCGATAATAAACTGCAACTTAGGTTGCGAGTAATTCATCACTAATTCGGCTGACGCAACGGCTAAGAGTAAGCTGCAAATCTCCACAATTTAAAATAAAATCGTGTTCTAAGCAGTTTATCATAGAACTATTTGTTGTATATTAAACTATATTTATACAATTTTTAATTATACCTGACCTTATATAACATTATGATGATGACATAACCTTAGAACAGGTATAGTCTCTCAAAACAATAGTTAGTGCATACATAGGTAGGTAAATATATTTCGAGAGAATGTTTTTGCTTTTTTCTAAAAATTATCAATATATCAAGACGTATTCTCTACGCCAATGACTATTAATATTTATAGAATTCGGTTTATGCCAAATGCCTACAAAAAAAACAATTTAAAATATACAGGACTATGATCAAAGAACAACCTCTATAAAATGCTACAAGATATTACGAGTTTCATATCTATGTGTAATTTGCGAACATATTTTTATTTAAATATTAAGCGGCTGTTGTCGTTTAAGCAAACAACGAAAATCCATTTCATATCTGATCTTCGGTTTTGTACGATCATAAAATATCTTGCTAAAGGACCAGAGGATAAAAAGTCTGAGGAATACTTAAGATTCCATTATTGAGCAATATTTGCAAGTACTGTCCTTTAAGTAATTGTATGTTCTCATGCGCGGATCCCTTCACGTACCCGTCAAGATGACTTTGAGTTGGTTATTTTAGCAACTCTATTTATATTTTGCCCACGACCTGTTGCCGTCTCGCCGCCCTCAGGATACACGTACCTAGCACAGTAGTGGTTATCGAGAATTCCTTGCATACGTAAGGTTTCCAACTTTGATCACCGCTCTCGTTGTTTTATTATTAGCCATACATGTTTTGCGAACATTTTATCGACAGCCCTTTTAACTACATAGTATATTGCATTTGTAAGTTGAAGTTCTAGAATATTTATTGGGTAAAGAGTACAGAATGTAGCGTGTAATTTTATTATGTTTGTCTTTTAGATTCTTTTACATTTTTATTTAAGGTTGAAACATGACTATGTGATTCAGGTCCTAATGTCTATCTATCTATTACATTTTGAAGTTCATTTATGCGTACTGTATGAGTTTTGAAGATGCATCGGTAAATATAAAATTTCCGTGACAAATAAATACATAATATAAGTCAACCAGTTTGAAGCTATATTTGTAGTTATAGAAGGCGCAATGAAGGAGAGGACTAATAATGTGATTGTTACTATTATAATGACAACTTTGAGGAATGTTTGCTTTAAAGCCTAATAATAGGTATTTATATTTTGAGTTTGAGACTCATAATATTGTTTTAATGGCCTCTTTAAGTAAGAATGATCAAATTATTTACCAATAGTCGGACATGTAGATGTGACTACTAAAATGTGTTGACGAGATTTAAAAAAACAACGTTCGTTCTAAGTGCCAGTTCTACTCATTATTCACAGGCTAAATTTTCTCCCATTATCTTTCTAAACCGCTGCACATTCTACGTTATTTATTACTTCTATTAAAATAAACGATGTAGTAACATAATCATCAATTCAAAGTAAGTTATAACGCGTTGGATTAATCTGTAACGTTTGAACTTTTTCTCTTTATAACCTCATAACTTTATAAGAGACGTTTGCTACAAACGGTATCTATTAATTGGCGGCTAATAAAGCTTTTTTGTTCGACTCACCGTTACACGTCGCTACTGAATGACCTACAGAGTACTTCGAAGTGTTTGAAAAAGTGTATAGAGTAATTGGAATTTTATAGCAACGTGTTCGAAGGCGTAGGATTACGGAGATAACTGGATATATGTATATTTCGTATTGTAGGTCTTTGAGTATTAAACCGACTTCTGCTGGTTTAGCAGCCTGTTAAACGGAATGTTCTCGAGTCGTGAAATGCCATCCGATTGTGACCTCGATCGCCACTTATTTATAACACCCTTTTTACTTGTCTAATTTAGATAGCTCCTATTTTTCCTCGGTCGTGTCGCTCGAAGCTAAAGGTCATTCTAACAGATCCTCCCAGGCTATCATTGTCGATAATAAAGCTCTCATGAAAAGGTAATAAAGAATAAACGTTTTCATTGTACATTTGTTGTTAAGCTATAATAGTAAAACATCCTTATTCTATGGGTACCAGATTTTCTTTTACCAATTACGTCACTAGCTTAAGCAAATAAAAAAGACCAACGAAAATTTTTATTTACAATATGTAAACTCATTTGTAACACTTATGATAGGAGTTATAATAAATTGTGAAAGCTATACAGTAATTTTGTTACAGCGATAAATATTTCTACAATTTGTAGTATCAGTACTAATGTTGAATATTTAATTTGGGCTAAATATAAGTTATAGATATCAAATAAATTTTGTAACGATTTCGCGTAAGAAAAGCGAGATCCGTCTGGTTAATATTAAATCTATTCCTTTACCTTCAAAACGGCACCGTCGAATTTAATCACATTTACTTACGCAATGGTCTAACGCAATCTGACCGCGCACGCGAACTTAAGAAAAAGAAAAGCTCAAGGTAAATTAAATTAGAATACAAGAAAGTAATAAATTATGATTGTATAATTTTCGCACGATTCATCGTGGCAGTTCGTGGCTTTGGAGAAACGATCAGGTTGTTCATTCATTGTTTCCCACGGTGATGTTAAATGCTCGTTAACTAGTTGGGATCAAAACGGTCCAGTGGTTGCAGTAATATCTTATTGCTTCCCGTATGGGTTTGCGGTGAAAACTATTCAAAATTACTTGTTAACTATTATAGCATAGCTTTAAGGCACTTTGTAGCCTATTTAGTAGTAACTCGTACTGACAGACTTAAGGTCCAGTGTTTGAATCTCAGTCTGGACCGGTTCTCTAAAACAAAGTGAAGGCAGATCATTAATAAACTTTTTATTTCGTTTTATTTTATTAGTTTCAACAAAAACACAGTTACACGCTTTGTGTGGTTATTACTCTGTAGAATGTTACAAAAGTAGATGAAGGAAAATGTCATAAGTAATAATAAGTAAGCCTAAGAGGCCCACGCTCCAGCGATGAAAGATATCACTTTTTGTAGGTAATAGTAGAAAATGTTAACTTTAGACGTGATACTTATGATTGACCTAATCGATCGATGCCGTAAAAGTGCAGGGTGTTATTTTTTTTTAATTTTACGCGTTTCGAAAATCGGTGAATGCAGTTCTGTTTCTTTTTAAAAATAAAGGAATGTTTCCTTTGAGTAAAATTGTCTATCTCTAGTATGTACAGTACTTTCCCTCCAGGTGGCGTTAAAAAATTCCACCCTATATATCTTCAACATACAGATCTATAAAAAATTCACAAAACCTAACAATGACTATTCTATTTACTTTATGTACGATACAATATATAGCAAAAAATACTGTTATAATAAAAAGATAACTATGTATAGTTAAAAAATATGTTAAAATTAATGAAGGTTACAAAATGTGTCATTTTATTCACAATACTTTGTTTTTCGGTATAATTTAAAGATGGAGCAAGTACCTAACGTTGATTTTCCGGAATAGGTCTGTGTAAGCAAACGAGCTTGTTATTGTAGGGTGTAGAGTTGGAGGGACGTGGAGCTTTGAGAATTTTACCAAATAATCATTTAAATTCCAAATTGTACCGGAGGAACGTCGCCACTCTGAATTCAAATTTTCTCTTTATAAAAAGCCTTAGTGTCTTTCGGTACTTTTCACGAAGTAACGATGTTTTCAAAACAACGTGCTTGTGACAGCGTTACATGACTTCTATTACATTATCCTTTGATATTTGAACTATGAAGACGACATTTTTGTCCTTAATGATGACTTTTGTATTTATAAACGTGTTTTTTCAAAAAATATTTTACTAACAAAAATTTCGAGTAACTCGCCGTGCTATAGATATATTTTTATTTGTATATATTTACCTAAAAAATATTTTCGGTTATTAAAGTTAATATTTTTTATTTATACTCAGAAGAAAGATTGCTTGTCTCGATGCTTTTTCGACCTTTGCTAACGTATAATTCGATATATCGTATGAGCGTTGCTCATCTAAATCTGCTCAAAATAATTCAGGTACAACAATAATGGACCTTATTTTCCCATTCCATAGATATCCTTTTCAAAACAATAAATGACCTCGACCGTTTGTTTTTTAGGGTGAGCCGCAAAAGTAAAGATATTTGTTTCAGTATTTAAATAAGTACTTTTTAGCAACACTATATATAAGTATCGTGCAAACAAGTAGACGTATGTAATTATTAAGTTCCAAGAAATGTGTCAGCGTAGATTCAAGACTGATGAACTTATGTGCGGCGATTTGCGTTCTATTTCAGTTCAACGATGTATGAGCTGTTGCAAGACTATGTTTACAAAACACGTGTAAGGAGGAAATGCCCCAGAATTGTGACTTATATGTCTCGCGTTACATAATCATAAATGATATCCCGCGTAATTTAGGAAGATGTTTAACGTAAACGTAATATATTGTAAAATTAAATTAAAAATAGCTGTTTCGTGTAGCTGCAAACCATAAATGATTTCTAGATTTCTCCAAAGAACATTGATAAGATAATCAGAATAAATAGCATGAGTTTCTATACCCTCGTTTGTGCTAAACTCTAATTGCAAATTGAACTGTATTTACAGAACACGCGAATATTATTGCAGTAATTCAATTAATTGAGACGCTAAAACTAATTGTAGTGAATTCAACACGTGTTACAGCACGGATTGTTATTTATTTAGACATATTACATGTAATATTGTTACTTCATAATGGTTTGGATAAATTTTCTGAATAGTAATTGTAAAAAATTTGAATGCAAATAAAATGAATATCCTTACCGACGAAAAATTCTTATTAGCCTTAATAACTAAGATACTTAATTTGTGTAAGAAGTAATTTGTCGAATTTGGCTCCATCTGTCAAGAACATAGTAAACCTCTGCTTATCGCGGAACTGGCTAAACAATAGAAGACAGGGACTATATTCATCGTGATTTTTTACCAACCTCTTAAAGTATTAGCTTTCGGGTCGATATATTGAGATGTGTTATTTATGTATATAGCAAAGTCCTTATCTTTTAGATGTATGAGATCAGTAATTCTGCACATGGCTAAGACTTACTGTATGCATGATCTGAAACCCAGCTGTGAGAAATATGTGAGTTGCCAATGCTGTGACAATGATTGGTGGCTCCTTTAACTAATTAAATTGAATGGTATTAACTTCCTTAATGCCATGTCAATGTTATTTCAATGGAGTTAAAACTGGATTCGGACAAACTACGTAATCTTATACTAATATATAAAGCTGAAGAGTTTGTTTGTTTGTATGTTTGATTGTTTGAACGGGCTAATCTCAGAAACTACTGGACCGATTTGAAAAATTATTTTAATGTAAGATAGCCCACTTATAGAGGAAGGCTATAGGCTATAGAACATCACGCTACGATGAATAGGAGAGGAGCAGCAATAAAAAATATTGCGAAATCGGCAAAATTTTTAGCTTTCCTTGCGTGCGCTGAGAAAACGGTAAAAGTTACTCAAAAATCATGTATTACAATATTGTTCCCCTCAAAATTTTCTAAATAAAAGTCCGCGACAGCTTATGTCTAGCTTTTAAGATTAACACACTATAACCATTTTTATGGTTACCAAAATAGTTGTTAAATAATAATTTATATGGCAAAACAACGTTTGCTGGTTCGTCTAGTCTCAAATAAAACTACACATCACTGTATTTGTTAAAATAAGGCAATATGTATTCACTTAAATATATATTTCATAACAGGCTAATTAACAATAAACAAATGCAAACATACACAACACAATTACACATTCACAATCATTTTCAAATAATTAATTAATAACTGTTGTTAGTAACAGACAAGTATGTCAATTAACAATTTCATTGATAAATTGGGGCGACATTTTACATTATTTGGCACTATAAATATGTTAAAAGTTTTTTGTTTGTCAACAATTAGATAAAATGATCAATTGGTATTAATAATTATACAACAATTACTACCTACGGCAATGCTTCATCATTATTAATAATTATTTGAGATTCAATAATTTAAGAAGCAATTTTGTTCTTAAGCAACATGGTTCTCACAATAAACTCTGTTGAGTTTTCAGTTGATCTATTTGCAGTGCTAGTTTCCTATTTGTTTCAAGTATTGCAGATTGGTTCTGCATCATATTTTGCATTTGCTCATTCATACTCGTTAGCTGCTTTTCTAAGTAGAGTTTTTGTTTTGTCAGAGCCATCATTATGTGAAGGAAATAATTCCGATTATCATCCGCCACATCTGCTAGAGTAAGTTTTATAAAATCTTTTAGCTCACTAAATACCTTTGGGTCTATACTCGAGGGCACATTTATCTGTTTGATATTAGAAAGATTTATGTTTGAGCTTTTTGCATCGTCTGTGACACCATTTGTTATGTTTATCGGTGATGGCAGCACAAAGTTTTCAACTATTTTGCTGTTCAATGGGGTTGATATCTTACTAATATTCTTTTCTGTATCCAACTGTCTGTACCTCATTTCATGCCTGTCACTTCGTCGTTCAAATTCTGCAGTTCTATTTATATCTTCATCAAAATCAACATTCGATTTATCAAGTCCCATCATCACAAGAAAAGAGTCTGCTTTGTTATCTCCTATCTCTGATACTTCTATAGTAGGTTTGGGTGGAGTGTCATTGATGAAAAACACATCAGATGTTCTTGTACGAACTGGTGATTGGATTTTTAATGGTGAATTCATGTCTACATCTTCCCGAAGACTTACTTCGGTTGATAATGTCTTTTTTCTTATTGGCTGGAAAGCAATTTTTTTCACCTCTTCCTCATGTCCTTTTAAAACTTTGTACGGATTTGTTAAATCCCGTAAGTCATACACTAATATATGACCAGTTTTTGAACCAAGAGCGACTTGGTTTTCTGAGTTCATAGCAATGGATGTTAAAGTATATGATGTACGAATAGTAGACACAACATTTTGTAGCCTTATGTCGTAAACATGCATGACTTTATCAAACCCACTGGAAAGCAAGACATCCTTGTTTATCAATGAAAATGTGAAATCACTAACAGGAGATGCATGGATGTTTTCAAAAAATGCTTTATCTTTATTAGTTGTTATATCTCGAAGTACAATGTGACCTTCATCTGTTGCAAGGCCCAGCAGAGATCTAGATTCATGATGAAACCTCATGGCCGAGATGCTCCTTGAACTAGGCAGTTTTATTGTTAGCACTGGAATATTTGAAACAAGTCCATAGATGACTGTATCACCATTCTGCAGAGTACTTGCCAAGCTTGTGTTCTTGGCATTGTAACTAATAAAATTGACACTCGATTGTTGTGATGGGCTTGGAAACGTTTTAGTAATTGCTTTGTTTTTAGTATCCCAAATCATTACATTGCCACTCTTAGTACCAATTGCTATGTGGCGATGACCTTCTCGGTGGAAGCTTGCAGACCAAGTGTCTTTGAGTGGTATGTGCTGTAAGCTCCGAATGTCATGGTCGGCAGGACTTAATATCTCAATAAGCCCTTTAGCATTCACCTGAAAATAATATTTCATTATACTTTTAAATACAATAAACAACATCTTTGTTATATATCTATACTTAAACAACTTATTGTAAGTTAAAGCCCAGAGTCCCACTATGGTTCTTGATGCACCCGTATACTTAATTGACCTAACGTTATAAAAGATGTTGGAGCAATTACGTCATGAGACAATTAGGTAAATAATTAATTTAGAGTCGGTTTAATTTAAGTTACCTGCAATATATATTTACTATCGTCGCTCCATGATATATCTCTAATTATCCCATCGTAGCACCCATATGATTTTTTCAGATCAAAGCTGTTTGTATCGTATAATAATAACCGCGAACTGACGGAAGACAAATACATATTTCCGGTTTATGTAAGAAGAATCATGTAAAATATATTGTTTTGCGGTCTGAATTTTATTTCAAACTATTTATTGACCTAGAAAAAGAATGCCGAAATCAAAACGAATTAAAACGATCACGCAAACATAAAATTTTGACATTCAGAGACAAAACAATACAAACATACTCTTTGACAATGCTCACTGCCAGACATTTGTCAATTTATTAAAAAATGTTGCCATAATTACTAACAGAACTGCATTCAGTGTTTCAATTTCCATCTACTAATATATAAAACGTAATTGAAATATAAAAAACCTAAACAGAATAATACTACGCCTACTAAACTAATTATTTTTAATAATTCTGTTTTGAAATCTTCAAGTTTACCATGTTCAGAATAAGACTGTTAAACACACAGTAGATATTGAAGTCTTCGTTTCATAGGGATAATAATTTTTATTTTTGAAGCATATTTCAACTTTATTTTAACTATTTGTTAGGAAATAATTAAAGTAGTATATTTATACATTGGAACCACGGAACAGAAAAAACAAGTGTGTTTGTTTGCTTGTTTTTTCTGTTCGACGCTATTGACGTCTGACGTTTAGACGAGAACATGAAAATGAAGTGAAATGAAGGATTATTGAGTGACGTGTACCTACTTTAAGTTTTAGAACTTAGGATTTTGCGTGATTTGCACTGAAACTTTTGCAATAAAATTACAGCATAATATTATTAAGTAAGTTTTATTTCCTTCTTTTCCATATTATCAGTAAGTCTTAAGTTTATTACATCGTTATAAAAGGTTACCTACTTCTAGCAATTTAGTATGTATTTTATTAACGTATCTTTGTTGATGCCGGTGTTTCAATGATATTCCTGCTTGTGTTCTTTACTTTTTAGCTTACATAAATACTAACTAGTGTATCCTTTAACATTTCAGAACCTGCTACAATGATTACCGATATCCAGTTGGCTGTTTTCTCGAATATTCTAGGCGTTTCTATATTCTTATTGGTTATACTCTACCACTACATCAGTGCCAACAGCACCAAGTGACGAAGGTAAATATATAATACTGTTGTCATGAATAGTACTGATATGATTAATTAAATAATAGGATAAGGTCTTTTACCAGAAATATTGATGCTAAGACTACTATGGTAGTATAAAATTGTTTGAGAATAAAGCTGTTTTATGCTTTGAGCAGGTAAGTAGACAATCACTTTATGATTAATGATTATGATCCATAGATCTGTGGCCTATAAAATCTGATCTGTTATTAATCGAGGGCAAAAAATGAAGAGACGGGCCTGCTTCTTAAAGTACCCCAAGTCTCACTGGGATTCTTATGTTGAATGTTGATTTTATAGTTTGTTTCTGAGGTAGGAAGTGAAGTGTAAATAGAACAGTAAACAGGGGCCAAATACAGATAATGTAACAGTACAAATCTAATTCCATATTTAAACATTTTTTCTTTGTTTCAGATCAATGTGCATCATAATATTCCACAATGTAATTTTTAAGATTTAAATATAAGGTTTTATTCACTGTATACTTTTTTTATTTTTAAATGCTATGGTTATATAATGTTAATTGCTCTACCATAGTATTAAAATGGTACATAACCATATTATTCCAGTGGAACTTACATAAGAACCAGTATCATTTAAGTGATTTAAAAAAATATGTATGTAGACAGATAGCTTTACAATAACTGTATAAAATGGGAGAACTTCTTAGCATATTTATATAAAAATAACTTTATTTTGAAATGTTACATGGAAGCTTGAATCGTTTGGGTTTTAACATCTGCTGCATTTGTAGTGAGACAAGTTTACATGTTATAGGGTTCTATTTAATGCAAACTAAATAGGGTGCTTGCTATTGTATTGCAATAACTATGTTAGTGTATATCCACAGAATTTAACATTCTCAACATGTTCCAGATAGAATATGTATTTGAAGCCCCTGATGTTGATATCATAATAAGATGTTTCTATCAACTTGAATCCTAAAATACTGCCCAAAAAGGGCAAGTAAAATAAATAAATGAATGTCACTTTTTAAACTTCATTGCCTCCTTACTCACATATTTACAAAATGTTTGATTTTGATCACAGTAGGTTATGGTAAAATTTATTCAGGATAATATAAAAAAAATGGTATAACCCGATTACACTATTCCGTATATGTACCACTGTACTAATAATAATACTCTGTTGATGGGGTCAAATTGTTCGTATAATTTTTGACGATATTTATTTTTTTCTTTGTTTTCGAACCAGTGACCAAAAGATTTTTTTTATTAGTCTTTTATTTTAGTGAGGCATTACACGCACATCCCTGAATAGATTTAGTTTGTATACATATTTTTCGGCCTGGAAAATCTGTCTTGTGAGATAACATATCAATTACTATGGAGAATTTGTTAAGAAGTTATAAAATTTATGTTTTGACTTATTGCAATAAAAACGTATATTTATAGGACGACCTAAACATAAATGTATTGAGATAAGCTTGATATAACCCCTAAAATAAATAGCAATAATTTTGGATTTGTGTGCTTAGCCGTAGTGTTTTTGATTTACAACAAAATTTCAGAATGATGAATTTAAATTTCTGTTCTCGGCCTTATGTCTTTGTCTTTGTATTTAGTCTATGGTATCCATGAGACGATTAGTTCTTATTCACAAATGGCTGTCGATAGGTTTTATAGGTTTGGAGAGTGTCGGCACGGCGGGTATCCATCTCTTCGTAGTTAACGACTCTCCAGCGCAAAAATCATGCTTTTCTTCGTCATTTATCATGCATACCGCTGGAATAAATAGTCCGCTTAGGTACATATAATATAAGTTTGGGTATAGTTAGTGCGCTTCACTATTTAGCTACATCTCTGCTTACCGGATAATAGTCAAGCATTAACTATATAGTGTAAAAAAATAAGAAATCTACCGACTTACAGCCTCTGAGTATCATTGTAGGGATACATTATATTCATTTAAAGAGGACACTTATTAGCAACCACTAGGACCATTGAACCATAAGGGTTCCCATATTGGATTTGATTTCGATATTCTATACGAGCTGACTCGGCAAACGATGTTTTGCTATATAAATTATATAAAAACTCAAATATCTTACGGAACCCAAGTTTTTTCAAATATAGCAATAAAATATAGCCTATGTTACTCGTGCTACTAGCCTATATAATGTAGCTTTCGAATGGTGAAAGAATTTTTAAAATCGGACTGGTAGTTTTTAAAACAAACAAACAAACACACAAAGTATTCCTCTTTATAATTCATTACAAACAAACACACAAAGTATTCCTCTTTATAATATTAGTGTAGATTACATACTCAAGTATTTCCATTTACCAAATTTCATAAAATTAATTGTTAGGGAAGCGCACATGGTCCAGTGGTTCCCGTGGATCCTATGCGATCGACAGAGTTAAGCAACAGCGGACGCGGTCGGTGCAAAATAAACAAAATATTACTTTTCAATTGGGAATATGTCGTTTTTATTGTTTTCTTAATTTCGCGCCAATACGTTGTAAAATATTCTGCGATATTAAAATGGAGTGGAGTGATAGAGCAGCGAATCGCAATCCCTTAACAACATGTTCAATAACAAAGAATGGTCCTTTCAGCAAGACTCTGCGCCGGCTCATAAAGCTCGATCCACCCAATTTTGGTTGGAAACGAATGTTTCGGACCTCATCAGAGCTGAAGACTGGCCGTCATCTAGTCTTGGTGTCAACGCGCTGGATTATGATTTGTGGTCAGTTTTACAGTTAAAGGCTTGCTTTAAACGCCACTATAATTTGAAGTCCCTAATATAATCCATACGATTATTGCTAGTGAAGAATTTGTAACTTTCCTCAATGTTTAAAGGACGGTATCCAGTGTAGACCACTGCGAATAAGCATAATTTTAATGGTTTTATATTCATATATTAAACTAACACACTTTAATAGTAATAAATGTTACATAATATAATACAATAAAAAATGTGGTTTACTTTCTAACAATAGATTATGAGCAATAATGTAATTTTTAATTTGTTTAATAGGTATTTATGGCAAGACTGTACAGTGTGTACATGAATAAGTAAATAAAATAAATAAATAAAAGACTCAATATTTACAGATTATTACAGATAACATATTTTTACTCGTCAAGTAGGTAATATTTAATTCCTGAAACTATAGTCATTCTGTATGTGGATATTTATCCAAAACTTAGCAATCAGCAACTTTCAAATTTAAAATCATTTATTCTTGTAAGTTAAGTAGGTACCTATTCATTATTTCAATACACTTATGCACGTCATTTTTTTTATTCTACCACCGTTTCGGAAAGGTACTTTTACATCGAGAAGAAGCAGTGAGAGAAAATACTTAAATACTTTAATATTTTTTCGAAACCACCACTGGAGGGGTTATTTAACCCCTTTCGGCAGCTTTTTCAGGTGTACATGTAAATCAGGTTGCTAGTCCCCTGTGGGTGTATGAAGCGGCTACACAACACGCATTTAAAATTTCCACTTCATTACCACACCTTGTCGCCTGTGAGAGTTTGCCCATAAATTACGCACGACACAGCCCACGATGGGGAATCGAAGCTGCAATTTGGCTGCGTGTGTTAACACGCCGCGTCCACCGACATCGGACTTAGGGACCTAACTCACTGTATTAAGTGATTTAACTGTTTATCATAGTCGAAGCATGTAAGCAGATGATACACGAGTTATATTCGTATCATCACTTCCTAATGACGTCGATAAATTAGTCACATATTTAGTTAATTAATACATTAGATTCGGTTTAGAGAAATTCGATTATCAAGCATGAATATATATATTCTGGTACACAGTTTCAATATTATTAAGTGAAAAAAACTAATGAATATAAATCTTTTGTCATTTTAAATAGATACTATTACATGTGCATTAAATACTTAATAACATAAATACTTCCGACACTTGCGTTGGCCACTAACTCCTCCATTAATTCACATTTTTTTATCGCGTATTACATGTTTTCTATTGCCAATATATAGTATATATATGTACATAAAATGTTTATATATGTACGTAAAATGTTTATAAAAACAGTGTTATATACGCAGTGTAGGCGATAAGCGATTACTTTGACAACGCACTTATTTTGTAAATATAGACTGGTTTATGTTGATTATAAGCTTTGTTTTTACATCGATGACATAACGCATTGCTTGATACAGTCGTCGGATGTTTAGTCGTTTGTTCGGTAGGTGTACAAGCCTCTTAAGGCTCGAGATTCGGCCGAGTAAGAGTAGGATTTATTGGACCCTGGGATCGTAGAAGCATGTTCATTCTAATAGCTACCCTGCCGTTGGGAAAATGCCATTAATTGGCCGCTACTGTTATTCTTTCGCCTGAAAAGTTATAGTACAAGGTCCTCAGACTACGCATTTGCAGTAGGTAACATTTATTTTTTAGTCCCATAAAACAAAGCCAATTCCGCAGTTAGATCATTATGTTGATATGAAATATTACGTGGTGAAGTATAGGTAATTGTTGTAATTATTGAGCGTAATTTTGTGACGTCATAATCTGAAACAGTCAAATAAATTGTATTTCGGACTAAATATACATATTTAGAAGTAGTAGGTAACTAGTATGTTTTCATGACAATACGTTATGTAGTCTTAAGTGGTAAAGTGCATTATTTTAGCAATATACCTAACTGACAGGAATATTGTTTTGCCTTTCTTAAACTCAGTTCGATCAGTGTGATCCTCACGTCTTCCTAATTAACTTAGCGGTACTCGTGCTAACAATTTCAACCTCCTCCTTTCAATCATCCATCCGACATTCTATTCTTTTTCTTCCAGTGTTGCAAACCCAAACCGAAAACCAGATCAAAATATCAAACTA
>DWJN01001061.1:0-19654 GCA_018248895.1 Carystus phorcus
TGGATATTTCAATCTTTAGATAGCACATCGGCAGAAACTAATTGAAGCGCGATTGTAGATAGACTTTAAATTGCTATATTAACATTTTAATACGAACAAAGTTGACTGTCCTAAGCGTGAGATAAAAGCAGCAACTAAAGTTGGAGTTGGAAGTGTAATTCTAAAATTTAACATGGGGCTATCACAGATATGACATGATACTCCAAAAGTATCATCAATCAAAAGTCTGCCATATTAATAATGGGATTCCGTGCTACATTCGCTTAGTTGGGCGTAATAATTATGCTATCAGCATTATCTTCTCGTGAAACCTGCTTGGTTAGCTATCACAATTTTTCTTTAGTCTTGTCAAACGACTGGTCATGTTTCGTCTGGAGCATTGAGAGCCAATTAAATTTTTCATCGTTCTCCATTTTCTTGGCCGATTACGCAATCGTGCTTTCTTTTGAATTCTTCTTCTTCTTCTAGCGAAGGTTGACAGTCAGCTCTTTTTTTTAGTCAGTGGCTAGGTTGAAAAGTTCAGCGGCACTTGTGATTTCTATCCACTCCCGGGTGTTATGTTACCACGGCTTCTTCCTACGTCCAATTGTCCATTTTCCTGCTACTTTGCCCATCATTATCATCTGTCAAATTGCTTATCTTAAGCACGTGACCCAGATACGCGATTTTACGGCCTTTAACGGTCTACATCAATTGATGGCTTTTTAAATTCGGCCTAGAATTTCAGCGTTAGTCACTCTGTCTGTTCAGCTGCTAGTTCTGCTAGTTTATCATATACTCAAATAAAAAAATACAATTTTGATTACCAACAACAGGCTTTGGATGTCCATTAGCTGCGATAGTCACTTACCACCAAATAGTCTATCCGCTCATTTATAGGCTATTAACATAAAAAACAACCTAATTGAAACATATAAAAAGACCATTAGTGCTATTCTTATAGTTATAGATTGAAATAGTGTTTTGTTCGTTATATTCTTGTCCGAAGTTGTTAACTGTCGTTTTATGTCGTTAAATACTTTATTTATTACTTTCATCAACATATTGTCAGGGCCGGAAAGATCACCGGTAGTCAAAATATCGTAGTCGATGATAGCAATATTGTATTTACCAGGTATCTATTTTGTTTTATTATCTTTTTCTTAGAGTTTTAAGTTATGCATCTAGAAATGCAACTAGTAAAGGAAACAATATAAGTCTGGAAATGTTTTTACAATAACTATGTAGAAAGAGATTTTTTAAAAACAACTTTGCCCAATAATCATCATTTGACTATAATCATTTTTAACATTCCCGTAAAAAATATATGATTTTGCATGTTTCAAATTTCTTTTATTTTTCCTAATTATCTGACATCATACTTTTCTATTTAATTACAATTCAAAACAAACAAAAAAATAAATATAACACTAACGATTAAGTACCGAGCAAAAAAAGGGTTGACAAATTAATTATGTTTTGATTTTTATTTTAGACGCTCTAACTTTAAGAAATTTCATAATACTACGAATGAGAAGCTGGGCAAACAGTAAAATAAATAAATCAATCATAATAATTATAGTTTGAGAAACACTGATTGAATTAATGTACAATCCTAATCCCAAGATAAACATGTAAAGTGACGTTTTTATCCGCACTAATACATGCAAGAATGTAACCCGAACAAGTGTTGAAAAGAAAGTAGTCTAAAATTATTTTGATTCTAAATTACTTTGTTTTTCTTCAACAGATCCATTATTTAAGTAACGTAATTAAAAACTGATATACAAACTCACGGATTGATGCAAAACTAACGGAATGAGTATTCATTATTCAAGTATGTCTTTAAATATAGAATAAAAGTCTTTGCGCAACCTTACATGTAATGTAAAAATGTTACCAGCTTTTGCTTTATCTATAGACATAAATAATTAAACGATTACGCAATTATATCCCCTAGGATTCTTTGTATCGCGAGTGGCATTGCAAATCTTTATCCGTCATACAATCTGTATACACTCGGTAGAAAGCCCTTTGAAATAACGCTACAGGGTCAGCTTCTTGTTTTTATATTGTGAAACAAAGAAGACAATCAAAATTATATGTAAACGCCGGTTGAAACTAAGTAGGCTCCTAGGTATTTAAAAAATCAGAAGTTTATTCTTTATTTTTCAATACAACTACAAGTTTTAGAGTTCTGTACATTGTAGGTAAAAACGGTACTATTAGGAGTTATGCTGTATCTGACGGCGTTTTCTAGAGTAATATTTGATAAAAAAATATAAAATTTACTCATAATTTGTTATCGTATAGTAGATCTTTCTCTTACTGGAGTTGGATTAAGGGGATATAAATAAGTATTTTTAAAATAACATGATCTATATAATTATTTATCAACTACACACAGAGCCTACAATCTACAAAATCCAATCCAATCCAATTAAATTCCAAAATCAATTAAATCTGTTTTTTGCATTACTTATATTTTTCAAGTAATCCCGTTAATTCTACAGAAACAGATTATATTTCAGAATTAATTGATTGTAATAATTGAATTAATTGTATTGTAGTGCAAAGATAAGCAACTTAAGTATGACGGATATATTTAATCGAATCGGTAACCGCAGAATAATGTCTCAATGTTAAGGTCAAAGCTTTTAAATATTTAAAGTTGTGTAATGCTATCGCAATTTATTGATGTAAATTTAAATAAGGATGCGCTTTATGTAAATCTGTGCGATATGTTATGGATTTCATCCTTTTGTAACCGGTTTTTAATTCTGTTATGTCATAATTATGGCGGTCAATAGGTGGGAACTAAAAAATATACATATGTTTTAACGATTCCTTTTACGATAGCTACCGTTAAAAACTTTATTTATTAATAAAAGGCCAACGTCTGTCATTGGAGAGGATTTTAATTGATGAATGGATACAACTAATATACATACATCATTAGACTTGCCTTCAAAGTTCAACTTATTAAGACGTCTTCAAACTTAAAATAATTCCTTTCATTTCATTTGGTTCCTACAAATCATTTGGTATTTAATAATGTTACTCATTTATTGATTTAACCAAATCTTAAGCAATGATTATGGAACTTCGACAAGTGGATAAAGATTTGTTATCTTTAAAGGTTATGTTGAGTTTGTTCTAGTTGAAATATTCAATATTACATAGATACTTTTGAAAAAAAAGAAAACCGCCTTCAAAAGGATAAAATAAGTTGATAAGAGAAACTGCTTAGGAAGTAGGTGCCTTTGCAATTGCCTCAATTGAAGAAACTAACTAAAAACTTCAATTAGAGAACCTCCTTCTTTTTTTGAAGTCGATTAAAAATCCAATATTGATTAAAATTGGTTTATTTGTAAAGGCTCGTCTGATGATGGATAAGAGATCGACAGTCACGGTGCGTAATCGCCGCGTGCAACAATTGCTTGGGGAGCTGGGCATCAGCAACTGCAATCGGACGAAACTGAAGGCACTATCGGGCGGAGAGAGAAAGCGGGTCGCCTTAGCTGTACAGGTAACTTACATACCAACGTTATTGACTTCTAATGTTCAATTATATTTCCTAAGCACTGAATATCGAACAAAAACAGCTTAGACATTCACGAGATAGCAAACTTTTTTGTTCAAATTAATAGTGATTAATTAGATGTTAAATGTCGCCTTGATGTACTCGTGTATGCACGTTGTTCGTGCGTGCACTTCTATGGAGATGAAAAATAAATTTTTGAATTACTTAATGTTCATTAAATTTATTCGATAACAAAGCTCCACACAGTACTCATATGCGAAAAACAAAATGTATGAAACTCGGCTAGTAGTACCATTTTCTGCAAAAAAATTCTTCTATAAATTTTGTGCTAAAATTTCACAAACGAAACTACTAGGAAGTTATAGTCGACGAGTGAAGAGAAGAGTTGATGGTTGAGAAGAAGTGATGAGTTGTGGAGTTGGTAAGAGTCGGTGGAGAAGAGTAGATGGTTAGTGGGCACTGATGCTTTGCAGGCCACGATTGATAAGAGAAGAAAGAAAGTACAGGTTCCTAGGAACGTGGCCTGTCGTTTGGCGACAGATTCACACAAGAAAGTGGTAGTGGTTGATACTTGCTTAAAACAGTATATTTAAGAAAAATAAGTATACATATTTCCAATATTAATGTTTCATTACTCAATTTAATGTGTGGTAAAATTATTACAAAACGTCAAAGTGCCACGTAGAGCTACTTTGACTGGTTCTTAGACTACCTGTTAAAACATAATTAATGCATTTTAAATATAATAGGGATACATAATTGTATATCATCCGTAAACATGTCATGTCTGTATAATAAATACAAATGATTGATGTTAAATATACAGAGATATAACACAAGGAAGATATCTGTGAGTCATATTAATTTGTTGTGTATAAATAGAACCTGTAGTCAGGTATTGAAAGATAGCAGGACTTTCTTTTGAAATTAGATTGAAGTAATTGGAAAATAGATCAAATATGAATAAATTATTAAAAATACTGAAGTTCATTAAATCCATCCATAGGTCCGGTCCATCTTAAAGAATTGCATCATACTGGACCTCGATTTCGTTACAAGTTTCAAATTGCTGAATATATTAACTTTATAACCACGACAAAAAACTCATGAGAAACATTGTTTTATTTTAATCAGAGCAAATAGTTAATTCTTGTATTGGCTATTTCAACAGCTTCTAAATGACCCACCAATCCTTTTCTGCGACGAACCAACCACTGGTTTGGATAGTTCAGCGGCTAGTGCGGTTGTATCTCGACTCAGAAAACTGGCCATTGGTGGGAAGCTCGTAGTCTGCTCCGTACACCAACCGGCTTCTGGAGTTTTCGAACTTTTTCATCAAGTCGTTTTGTTGGCAAGTGGAAAAATTGCCTTCCACGGGACTATTGAACAGGCGGATCAGTTTTTCGCTAGGTGAGTACAATTTATTTTTCGCTGTGTATTTAGTTTAGAATATCTCCTGAATTTTTACTTTTGTTTTTTTTACTGATTTGGAAGTATGTGATTGGGTGAATTTGAAAATTCAGATGTCATTTGTAGTATCTTAACTATAACCATCTCTCTAGAAGACATTCAAGAAAGCAATTATTCTAAACTAGCTAACTACTACTTTCCTTCTAGAATAGTCTGTCGATAAATAATCATATAATATCGTGATGAATAAATATTCGTTATAGAATACCAATGATGTTCATTTATTATTCAACAGCAAGCCGCGTAGCTATTTCACCACAATATTTATTATGAATCATATTATTGTTGTTTTGTATATGTCGTTCGTGTTAAAATTTCTGCATGAATATTAATGACTTTGTTTTGAACGACATTATTTTTAATTTTTTGCTCCACATACAGTATTTTTCGTGCAAGTTTTTGTTTCTCTTCCACTTATGTAGCAACAAAATCTTATTTTCCAACATCAAATGTATCGTTTTTTGTGTTCCTAAAATAACTCAGTAAGCCATTTAATCTAATGAATATCTTAATGCAATTACAGTTTATAGAAATCATTTGCGTACACGTTTGCTTACACAGAAGGCTCTTATTCATATAATTGATAAACTTTTCACTTTAATAAATCGGCTCTTAAATTGACGTACTCTAGAATTTATCGACTATTAAAAAATATTTTATCGAAGAGAAATAATAATAATACAAATTGTATAGAACTTTGTTTGAGACCCTGGTTCGTAAAATTATAGACCATAGGTCAAGCGTCATGAAAGTGCAACAGCTTATTACTAAAAGCGCTTTGTCTTAAAGAACATAAATTAATCTAAAACGTGCCTTGAACAAACATTAGCATATTCGATTTTCCTGCATGTAGTTAACCTTGACTCGGAAAAAAAATTGTGCATCGTGAACGATTAGATGCTTACCAGTTATGATACTACAGAAGTGTTGCAAATACCTTCTACAAGTTTGGCCCACCTAATCAACGCAACTATTACTCAAATATCTAAATATTAAAATGAAGCTCTGTATAATTCCTCGAGTTTTCCAATCAATATCGCAAGAAAAAATTAAGATTATATGGAAAAGCTAATTATCAACGGTAAAATCGATGAAAAGCGACTTTGCTTTCTGGATATTAAAATCGATGTTATGAAAAAAGTAATTGTCACGACTCTCGAAACTGAAGAAAATGACGCAGAGAAGACAGAGAGAAAAAGATAGAAAGGCAGAGAGAGATAAATGGATGAATCTATACGAAACCTGCACGAAACTACAAATACCTGCTATATTATTATTAGCACATGCACTGTACTTTTGTAACATGTTCTCATGGTTACACCTACTACTTTAACTAATATGGAAAAGAAATATAAATCATAAGTAATAAAATAAATTCGCTTAAACCCTACAAAAAATGCACACGAATAGATAGAACCTCTTTTTGTGTAAGGTAAAAAATAGATTAAAATAAAAACAAACATAATGACGGTCTAACCATAAAAATTGACACGTAATTATCAGTTGAACTTATGTCTACAAAACGTATGATTATTTTTTTGCTACACCAGCATTAATATCTGAAAAATCCCGGAAATTATTCTAAATCCTTGAGAATGCCCTTGCAAATAGGTTTAGCTGTTCTAAGATTAGCAGTTAAAATATGCACATCTATATAATTGTATATGTAACTACAAACATGAATTCGCCTACCCTAGTACACTAAGTACCTTTGGTGTAGGGGTTATTGACCAACCCAAGTGTCGAAAGGAACCTTGAGTACCGTAACAATAAATTAACTTTTCTATTATCCAATATTAAGATCAGATTTTTAAGATTACCCTGTAAAAACAAATACAAAAAGCTTCTGAAACAGTTGAAGTTCAAGTATTTGACACTGTTCTCCTTCCAATTCACATATTTTTTTTATTTTTGTAGCCTTAACTTTAAATGTCCAGTGGGTTTCAATGCAGCAGAATATTACGTGAGTCTTCTAGGCATCCAAGTAGACAAAGAAATGGAAAGTCGAGAGAGAATAAGACGCATCTGTAATGAGTATCAAAGGTCGCATATCGCACTGGAAATAGAGAACAGGGTGGGCGATGTTAAGGATGAAGTGGAATATTTTAACGGGACTGTTGATGAGAAGGCAAGTTAGACTTTATAGCTTTATTTGCAGTTGAATTGTTCATTGAATATTATGTTTCTAAAACTTTCAATGTTATACTAAAACTTGTTTTTAACTTATTTTATGTCATTAAAATCTTGAACGTTTTCAAAAAGTTTTCAAGACTCATCTATTATGTTAAATTGTACTTTTAATTTTGGAACATAATCAAAACTGGTTTCGTTTTTATTTCTAGAATATATACTTCGAGCGCTACCTAACTCTGTAAGTACCTATCATGTTTTATTTAAATTTACAGTAATGTCTATGCGTTTTAGTTTATTGCTAACTAGTTGTATTAAGGTCACAATATTTCCATAATGCTACAAATAAAACCTTTTAGACTGGTGTTGTTATAATTGCTACATTATGGTTTTGATATTTGTTTATACGTCTATTAATAAGCTTATAATAAATACATATTTATTGTATTAAGGTTTTTTAGTATTATATTTGTTTGAAGATAAATTTATACAAATATTTATTACAGAGTCAAAGTGAACTATTTCGTACAGTTTTACTGGTTGATGTGGAGAAATATATTGACTATAAAACATAATAAAAGTATATGGATAACCGAGTTTTTGTTGTTAATGGTAAGTTGTATAAATCTGTATTCGTACATAAATAAATAGTTACCAATATCCGTGAAGTTCGCTAAGTTTAAATTAATTACGAAATAAGACAAATTCATATTTTAAAGTAAACGTCACCGAATACACGTTTTAAAGGAACGATTACCATATGATATTAAACTCGTAGAGAAAAATTTTATTAGAGTATATTATTTTAAATCTCTGTTGCATGACTAAATTCGTTTTATTGCTTTTAGATTCTAAGTACATTATAACATTTGAAAGGTTTCCGTAATTTGAGCCGAATATCATTTGACATAACTTTTGTCTTTACATACTAATATCATATATCATCGCGATTTTTAAGGACATATTTCATATACTTTGCGCAGTATTTGTTAACGCTTTTTTAAACATGTATTTTTACAAACAGTTTATAACCAAATCTTTTTTTATTAGTTTGTGGGGCTCGTCATCTCCATACCTTATCACGGCCACTTCCAAGAGTTGGACCAAAGGGATATCCAGAACGCCGAAGGTCTTCTCTATCTAACGATAACGGAAACCATATTCCTTTTCATATACGCTGTGTTCATCACTTTTCCAAGTGAAGTGCCTATTCTCTTGCGAGAGACCGCAAGTGGCTTATATTCGCCTTTACCGTACTATTTATCGAAGATGATATTTTGGGTAAGTATTGTTAAAAAATATTAAATTATTTCTTTTTGTATAAGATCTTCATTATATTTTGAAAGAAATTCACCGAGAGAAAAATCTTACCAAAGATTTCACGTATTAATAATATAATCCTGAAAATTTGTGAAGCTATTATTAATCTTCTTTTGATTTCATTCTTCAAGATGTTCATTCTACAAGAGATATAGATTTTGGTGTGAAAGATGTTTATTCATGTATAATTTTGTGCATAAATTAAATGACATATATATGGAGACATAAAATTTAAATGATAAATTAATTTATGGTATTACTAAAGTAAAGCCGGCAGGGAACTTTTTATACTAATCTAAAACAAATTGAGTCATCTACTTCCAATAAGCTTAATAGAGTTAAGAAATAAGTTGTTAAAAGTAATTTTGATGATATTTGCATATTGTTATACTCACGATGATGTTGTGCGCTAACCGTAAAATCGTTTGTTCTCGATCTTCGGTATTTTTTCAGTCCCATTAGGATGACGTTAATGTGGATTTTTTCCACTTAAAACCGTCTGAATAACTAAAGTTATCTTGCCGGATTTCATTATTCTCATCACACATCATTTTGATGGACACCATTAGTGTATACCATTGCCCAATATTAGCATGTTTGTCACAGTGTGATAAGTGGGACTATGTTGCAGATCCCTCGGGCAGTCATCGAGCCGATATTATTTGTAACCTTGATCTTCACTGTGGCGGGGCTTCAAGGCGGTTTCATGAACTGGATCGGCTTCTGTTTCGTGTGCATCTTGTGCGCCAACTACGCTAATGCTTACGGTAACGTTCAAAATATTTACTACTTAAAAAAGATTTACTTTAAAAAGTACGAGTAAGTTGTATTAAGTTAGTGGTTTCAAAAGTACAAGCAGGCTTTAGATTATTACAAGGTCTTCAACATTGCAGCCGAAATATGCCACGGTTGATTTTAGAAAAATGGTGGTTAGAGGCCAGGCGGGTAAATTTCTTTACCATCTCGGAAGTATAGTTGGGACTAAACTGGGTAATACCGATCACACAAACCTGCAACTATTATCGAGCCATGACTAGGACCGTGTGAAACTGTGCACTCTGATGCACAGAAGATCTCAACAATTTTTGCCAATGGCTTGATTGCTTTAAATTACTTAACTCGGAACTTAGAATTGTCCAAAATGCTAGATATTTATTGAGTGTTACTAATATTAAATGTAGTTTCTGCATGTACTCGGAGGTGAAGGATTTTCTAATAAACTTTAAATAACTACAACAGAAATCACAAAAAACTCAGATATATGCGTTGATATCTATATTATTTAATTAACCCACAAACCGTTATGAATTAATTATCGTTTCGAAGTATTCAATTAATGAATGATGTACTACGAAATACTAATTAACTCATCATGATAAATAATCACATACAGGTACTTCTTTATGAGAAGAATCAAAACATTGAGTTACTATCTGTCGCTAACACAGAATGTACACTCTATAATAGTTGTGTAATTATTCATGCAATTTCGTTTATTTATGAATGGTATGGAATGCTGTACATTGTTTTCTTGGGCTGATATAATTACTAGAAGTCAAATAACCACAGATTAACATTTCATATATAAGCAACATGAAATCTGCAACTTTAGACGACATAATCCATTTTAATTTCATTACTAGGTATTTAATCAATAACTACTACAACAACTATTACTTCTAATACTACTTTTTATTTATTTATGTTACGGGTGTCTTCTTTTCTATAACGATCTATCATTTGTTCTAAACTACAGGTATATACTCTAATAACTCCAAGCTAAAACAGGTTCTGTCTGGGTGCAATATTAACTACTAAATTAGGGCACTACTAAATTCAAAATTTTATAAGCTTGGAAGGATAATTGGCTGAATATTTGACATTCCAGGCTCGTTTCTATCAGCGGTGTTCGACAAAATGGAAACCGCAGCACTTGTGTCGGTTCCATTCGATTTGATCGGCACTATGTTCTCTGGCATCTACCTTAACCTGGCCAGTGCGTCTCCTTACATATCTTGGATTAAATACGCCTCAGGGTTCTACTACGGCGTTGAATCTATCTCTATTCTACAATGGGACTCAATTGAGTCGATCAATTGCGTAAACATCAAAGGAATGCCATGTATCAAGACAGGGCCCGAGGTCCTCAGGAGATTCGGCTTTGCTGAAGAGCATTTTTGGCGGAACTGCATTTGTTTGGCCGTTATGTATTTTGGAGCTCACCTCATAGCTTTCTTAATGGTCATTAAAAGAAGTAGAGGGACGCCGGTGTATTAAATATTTTCTTTTTTATTTAATGAAAGAAGCAATTTTACCGCTAACTTCTTGCCCTATAACGCATGATCACTTAACATCAGGTGATTCATGTGATCGTTTATCTTCTATTACAAACAATATTACGATTAAGAAATGTGCTAATACTCATAAGAATATATTTTTATAATTCTTATTAAGTTTACGTAGTATGTAGTTATTTTAAGAGGGATACGATATTTAAATGACATTTTATTTTATATATTAAATTTTTAATGTGAAATTGTTATTCTTCTCGTATGTATATAAAAAAAATAAAAACTTTTTTCATAAGACATTCACCTTATTCTATATGTTCTAATTTTTTGCACTCGTCACGTCTTTAATCGTTGACTTTTTATATGGCCGTTTTTTATGGTGTTATGATTTCATTAATGTTGAAATTTAGTTTTTTGTAGAATGTTAAAATAAAAAAAATATGTAAAATTTTGTCATTTGTTAACATAACCAACTGTTTTTGTATAATGGGGGGTATTGTGAGAAGAGATGATACAAGATTTTATTTATTGTAGTTTCCATTTCCATGGGCCTCTTTAAAAATTAAAATATTCAATCAATATAACGAAAAACTTCCATCCATTCGATAGTGAGATTTTAACTTTATCCATAAAATGCAATGTAGTAGAATCAATTCATTAAAAAAATTATAATACAAAAAATTTCAAACAAACGACTTTGAGTGCCAACTCACCTTTATTAAGATTCGACAATTTCATAGATAAGGCCATGATACAAAATTTGCGTAAATACCCAAGTACATAAAGGTATTATATAATATTCCGGCATTTTAGTTTATACTCATATTCAAAAATATTATAACATTTTATTTTTATAATAAAAACACAACCAAAAATTATGTTGTTTTATTATTTGTTATTGAATGGTGGATGCAGAGATCATTTAAATTAAGTCGTAAATGTCAGCTGTCAATCATAAATGTCAGTTGTCAGATTTGGGTGCTGTCTATAGAAATTGAAAATTAAATTTTAAGACTTAAAAGTGTCCAGCTTCAGGTAGTGTAAACTGAAATTAAATACCTACTTAGTCTTTATTTGAAAGACAATACGCAATCAATTAGGTTAAAGTTAGTGCACCTTTGCCACATAGATTTAATATTTGTCCCAGGTGAAAAACCTGCTTGAAAGATGAATGCCTGTGATTGTGGTTTTAATATGTTTAAACATTCAGTTTATGCACAGTTTGATGAAGTTAAATGAACTCAATTTTATATTGATGAAGAAATGGCGCAAGACAATAAAATGTTCTTACTTAACATTACTTTTATTTTAATAATTGTTTTTTAATTCTTTGCATCAGTGACGATGAGCAATTCAGATGTTAAGGATTTATTATTTTGAGATACCAAAATGTAATAATTAAAAAAAAAAAATCCGCTACAGACTTGTGTTTACATTGCTTTACAATCTACATTATTTTTCAATCATTTGTGAGTTAGATCTACGTCAGATGTGATTGAATTTCAATGAAGTGGCCTACGTGACATGTATTGCATCCTAATCTGAAAATTATTTAAATTGAAGCATTTTGAAATGAATAATTTGAAACCAAATTTATTCAGAATACTTAGTGCATTATAGTTATCATAACACTCAGACTTATAATTTTGGCTTTTATTCATTTTAAGATACTCCTGAATTTACATTTACCCACGTGACATGCTCCGACTTATAACCTTTTTTAAAGAATACTGCACTAACGGCGCCCCTTAACATGAGAACCTTGCAGGTAAAAAAAAGTTCACCTATGACCATTCGAAATTTCAAGGTTTCTCTCATACAACGGACAATTCTCTTTACGAAGTAGCATTGAAATATTCTCTAAAATAATCTCATTGCATTTTTTCCCCTATAGTTTACACAGCTTAAATCTGCTAATAATCTGCTTAATATCCAAATTTAAAAACTTATTGCCAATGTTTGTATGTATGAGAATTTTATTTTCTGCGCATAATGTATTATACAAAGTAATTTTCTTTAAGGTATGTAGATGTTATATATTAGTTACGTTATAATGTTTATCATCAATAAATAAATAAACGCTATCACACTTATACCCCGCACTAGGATTCCTTATAACCCGGATGATTTCCACAACACAAACCGGATAATCCAAAAACAAATATAATCTCTCACATTAAAATCCAACATACACGCGGTACCTAATTTGGGTGCGTTTATATACGTAAGTACTTATATTATTTATCAAAAGGTTAATCACCTCTAGTTTGCGTGTCACTCTAAGTTCTATCGATTTAGATTAATGCGCGTGAATGACAGCCCGTAGTTCACACCGCAATTGAACCGGATCGATCCAGTTTATAATTCCTGCAACGCGTCGGTGAGCCTGTCGGTGGGAAGTTACACATACATCCTTGTGCTATGTGCGAGTGCAATCAGGCTGCTCGTTGCTAGCTTCAAGCTTGGTTACAGTAAAATGTCTTCTCATGTGACTTTATTCCACTAAGCTGGTTATGGATGGATTAGCAAACTTCAAACATTTTAATAAGTTTCTAGATAAAAAAAGAACTTAACTAATTTTTATGGAGTTCTCAGCGTAAATATCGGTATGGAAATTTATGAAACTTAGCAACAATTAATGCCAAATATATTCCGCTGATGGAATTTTTTAGCGCACTATGAGCTTAAATCTTCGCATCGATGAGTTCTTTAACATATAGAAATTTGTATAATATTGTCATTTTTAAACCCATTTTGGAAAAGTCTAGCTTAGATAGTGTAATTTAGTGATTAAAAAACAATACATTTGCATTTAGTTAAGAAAAAATCAATTAGCATGTGATGCGGGCGGAGCCTCGATATTGAGAGGTAGTATTAGTAGTATCATCTTTATTACGCTGTTTCAATCAGGATTGGTGTCAGTTTGGATTAGTCAACCCGGGGCTTTAACCGCTATTATATTAAACTGCTATTTCTTAACCTATTAAAGGCGTCGGTTATCAAAAACAAATATCCCCATCTAGCAGGAGAGCTATATTCATTGATTGCTTTATTTGTCGTACGACTTCATGTTTGACTACATATTAAAGTATTATAAAATTGGTTTACTGTTATATTAATAAAATTTTTAAGATTTGCGTTTTAAGATTATCCAGTAATTGGATCTCTTCACCAATCCCCATTGGAGCAGCATCGTGAAGTGCGCCCTTTTTAAAACAGGTAGGAAACATGTAGACTGTAGTAGCCCATAAATGCGCTGAAGCGAACCAATTATGGGGAAAGCGGCGCAAAGCTATAAGTTCTATGGATTTTTTTTCTATATTTTACATACATGTGAAATGTGTTATCGTTTACAGGCAATCTAACAAAATAATGCCGAAAATAAACTAACTAGGCAGCGATCTTAATGTAAATAACCATAATGTCATACGAGTAAAAGATGAACTCACAAACTAGTGGCAAAATTCGCAGCCGGCTTCCCATTGGATATAGAGATTTTGAATGCTATGTAACTTCTTTGCAGGTTCCTTCTTATCCGCCACCTTCGATAGAATGGAGACAGCTGCCCTGATCACTGTTCCAATCGAATTGGTCAGCATCATGCTCTCTGGGATATACTTTAACTTAGCGAGCGCGTCCCCTTACGTTTCTTGGTTACGTTTCATATCAGGATTCTACTACGGCGTCGAATCCATATCGATTCTTCAATGGAATGTCATAAACAGGATTAATTGCGTTGACATTCCCGGTGTTCCGTGTATAAGGACGGGTGCTGAGGTTTTAGAACGATTTGGTTATGCAGCAGGAAATTTCTGGAGAAATTGTATCTGTCTTACTATAATGTACTTTGGATTCCATGTTATAGCCTTTATCATGGTCGTAAAAAGGAATAGGGGTACGCCGGTGTATTGATCGATGCTGTGAAGTTTATGTGCGAGGATTTCTTTATAAGTATTAGGAATTGGTAAAGGGTATTAATTAAACAGTTATTTTATAGTACAATTCATTTGAGTATTGAGACTGAAGTTTTCTTATCTTTGTCTGTGACTGTTATAAATGCAATGATTGTTTGATTGCAAGTTGCTATTAATGTGGTAATCGGTTTATGTTTCCTTGACCTTACTTTTGGTATTATTGTACACTGGGCAAATACATGTCGGACAATAATCTTTTTCATGGAATTGACAATTAAGGTGGCCAAGAAAGAAGAGCGAGGAAAACCCTGGCGTTTTAGTATAGAAAATTTAATACGTGATATTTAAATTCAGTTTTACCGCAAATATTCAATTATTATTGTTCCAAATTTGAATCTGTATTTTCTAAAGTATTAATTAGTAAAAAATGTAGCTCTATTCGAGATTGCACTCATTAAGTTTTTTATTTTTTATTTAGTATAAGTTAATGCTTGACGTCAACCCCACATAATGGTAAGTGGTGAAGACGTCTAATGTGGTGGACGCATTAAGAGATTAACATTTGCACTTTGGACGTACGAGTTAGTTTTTTTTTATTGATATTTAAACACTTTTTACTGCTGTTCTTTAAAGAAATAACAGGCAATTATTATTTATTTTTTGATAGTTTTGCGACACTTTAGTACAAGAAGATTAATAAAAAGAACATTGGTCGATTATTTCATCTCGTAATGCCAGTACAGTAAATGCTTACACAGTGCAATAAATACACTGGCAGTTAAAATAATGTGTTCATCAGTTATATAAACACTTCACAACAGAAGCGATGCGAAGCGAAATTTAGTTTTAAATTACTTTAATGTTAAGTTTGAGGTAAGGCTTAGAATACTTCAAGGATTAGGTTTAATATTTATTTTGTTAAACAGCAATAGCAAGTTTTTGATGTATAAAGTTAACTGCCTACGTTTATTAAGTAATTTTACTGGCTAATTATTTATTTACTCATTGAAATATTAGCTATGACTCACTTTATTTTACTTTTGCGTTTATTACTAACTTATTTATGCATAATTTACTTATTTATGTAGACTTTATGGACCACAATATAAACATTATAGTAGGTTGGCGAGTTTAATGTTTACTGCATTCTGTACCAGCTAACCATCAGGCCAAATTGAAATACATGAAGAACGGTATGACAAAGCGGTGGTAGATTTAATGGTAAATAAATTGGTTACACAAATAACATATTAATAATATACAAATGTAAACTACAATACAGGTCATATTGCTTTAAATTATGTAATTGCTTTCTTTATATTTCGACTCAAGTGTTTATTACCTAGGTAAATTAGGTACAGTATTATTAACAGGTGTAACTTTCGGTACGTAGTGTATCATGTAGTCCTTATTCAAAAACAACTTTAGTATTTATTTTAGTAAATACTCATTATGATTCCTAAGTAGGTATTAATTATTCAGTATTTTTATCGGACTTAAAAAAAGTGAGTGGTTCTCAATTCGTATATACTTTTGTATGGGTTATTTCTATTTATTTCTCCCTTTGAAATCTGACGAGTAGTTTTTGAGATATACCTAATAAAGATAAATATCGGAATCGGAATATTTGCATTTTTTTTAACGCCTCACACTCATAGCCCCACACTAGGATGCCCCGTGTCGTGGGTACCATGGACAACACAGAAAGACATACACACACACCCAGACCGAGAACAGAAATTTAAACTCATCATTTAAATTTATGCCTCGCTGGGAATCGAACCCAGGACCTTTCGAACGGCGGAACGGCTTTTTGACCATTACGCCATGTGGGTCGTCAATATTATGTTAGAGTTTAATTTCCATTAACTATGTATATTATTATAGTCATTGGGTAAAGTAATTTCTGTTAGTAAATAAAAATAGTTAGGTTATTACTTCAGAAGAATATACACTTACTATACTCAATACAGGATTTTTAGTTGAAGCAATATTTCGTCTGACGACTTTAGTGAATAGTGTCAATACTAGGTGTTACTGGTTTATCATCAATTTGTCAGTCAAATGTAAACATGAAGTTGTTTTGTAACTTTGCCATAGATAACTATAATTGGACCCTGTTAAGCAAAAAAGATCCGTCAGCATTTTTGTAATTTTGAGTAATCGACCTTATTGATTAGTAGATTATGTATGTAATTCGATTTCATATAATATGTTGACTGGATCTTTGCTTAACAGGGTCCAATTATTAAAACGTTTTGCAGTTAATTATTTTGAAAATAACTATTATTTTATCCAAAATCCATAATTAAAAATACTTTCTTAGACGTCGGTTACGTGACACAAAACGATTCGAATTCCGTCCGGTCTAAGAACTAAACCATCAGTCCGCCAATACGACTCAATTTTCTATTTTACTGGCCTGTGATGTCACCGAAGGCAGAATTACAATATAGCGTGTTCATGGCACCGTTAATAAACACAGAACAGTGCAAAAGAAAATAAACAAACGTTATTTCAAAGTGAAGCTATCATAAACTTTTACTAAGAGAGTATCCAATAAACGCGAGACGTTTTTAGGGATAAAGAGGAGCTCTCGTAGAACTTGTTGGCGTTTGCAAAATCTCTATTGTGTATTTGATCATATTTTAATGAAGAAACACGTTTTGTTTCATTTAACTTTATTTCGCATTTTACTTTGTTGTGGAGAAAAATTACGTCGTACTTACCGATACCCTCCCAAAGTAAGATTAGATGAGATATGATCCAACCCCCCTTCTCCCCAAAACGCCCCATGCCCCCAATTCGATTCCGCTCGTAATAAATCTTAGTGTGTTGTTTTGGTCGTATACTTTCCACATACATCGAATACATATAAGTGCTAATAAGCAAGCTCAATACAATACTTACGATTACTAAAAACAATGGATAAGTCGGCGCAAAGCTTTGAATAGATGGCGTTACTAGACTTCGTGACAACTTACAAAATCCCTTTTGTAGATTCAGTATTGAATTGTTCTGACCTGAATGTTTTCGTAGTATGAATTATTTTTAAAACATATTCCTTCTGCATCTTCAGTTTTTTTTAAATAGCCGTTGAAATCGGCCATATTGTCACGAACTAGTTAAATATCTATAATCTATAATGAAAAATAAAAAAATAAGAAGCGTTTTTTATGAAAATAAACGCAATGTCACATGAAATATTAAAAAAAAATTAGCGCCATCTAGTAGCTAAAGTTTTGTAATCGACTTCCCCATCAACAATCGAACGGCATACAAAAAACTCACCGTAAAACAACCTTCGTATTAGCCAACACGCTCGGTATAGCCTTTTCAATAATTTTCGGCTCCTTCTCAGAATCTTCAATCCTCAGACCTTCGATAACTATCGGTATCTGATCAGCTCTTACTGCGGAGAAATCATCTTTGGGCGGATTAAACACCTGTCTCTGATTTCGCGTCATCATAGCCAAATCGTCCTTCTCTTTCTCCTTCTTTTGATCACTGAAATCTTTATTTTCAGTAAAAATATCGGAAATTCTTGAAGCTTCGTCCATTTTTGGATTGCCTATAATCTCTCTCTTATGTATTCTATCTAACTCATCGCTGTTAAGTTCAGAGGTATTGATATCAAATTCTGAACTTCTTTTTCTTCTTTTAATATTGTTAGATTTGACGTTGTAAGCGCGAGATTGCTTCCTGTACATTGGCTTGCCTAGCATGTTCAGAATTGAATATTCCCTGTTTTGGTTTCCAAACTGAGAATTCTCCGTTAATTTATTATTTTTATCCCGATAATCTTCTAAGGTCTCTAGTGGGACGTACTTATCTTCTACTTTTACTTCTATATAATCACGTTCATATTTACCAGGCCTGGGTGTGTTTGGCAGATAATTTATATCAATATCGTGCGACAAATCCACCCAATTATTGGAATTCAAATCATTATTATGGCTATGACTGACTGTATTCTTTACATTTTTGGCTTCTTGATCAAGATTTGCGAAACTGTAATTAAAAAAAAACATTTATACATATAATAAATCTGTAAAGGATCGTTGTCTGTGCATGCCAAATATATTTAAAAATTCATAATACGGGTCTTGTATATGCACGAGAACCCAACACAATGCTTTTTTAATTTTGTCTGTATATCTGTATGTTTGTGCGCGCTAATCCTAGAAACGGCTTTTCCGATTTGAATGCAGTTTTCAGAATTATATTGTAATGGGCTTCACTTAGCATTTAGTATTTTATTCATTTAAATCGGTTAACAAATAAAGAAGTTGTGTTAACAAATAAAGAAGTTGACTGTCAGGCGATGTTGACCGGGTCACCTAGTAATAACTATATATTCTATTTCGTTATTTTGACAACATATTATTCAGATTACTGGCGTATATTTATGCCTCCAACACATATACATATTTTGTATATTACTATCAGACTCGGCCACGCGTTGCTGTGACTAAGGTTTACACACTCAATTTAGTAGACTAATTACCTTACACCGCCATCTGTTAGAATCTTATGCAACTAATACTTTGTAAGATATTAAACAAATAATTTACATTAAAAAAATATTGAAACTATAAATTGAGACGTAAGCTACCCTATCTTTCGAGTTGGATCAAACTGGACATGGCGTGCAAAATTAGATTAAAATAGGTTAAGTAGTTTAGGAAACCATCGCGGACAAACACCGTGACACGTACTTTATATATATTAAGACTAGATATGATAGATAGATAATGATATACACAATCGTCTTACAAGAAACAGACATGATTTAATTACTTCTCTGTTTCGCTTAAGTAAGGTAAAAGGGTCGTTTATAGGCCTTGGTGTACGTTTTTACAATAAAATTCCAAAATCGATTAGGGAATTACCTATCAATAAATTTAAGGTACGCGTGAAAGAACAGCTCGTAACTAAAGGATACTATAATATAGAAGAATACTTAAACGATAAGGAAGCCTGGAAATAAAATGACGTATCCAGCT
>DWJN01001062.1:0-19651 GCA_018248895.1 Carystus phorcus
TGCTCACGGCCATGTTGCTCCCAGGCATGCGCCACGTTACGGGGGCCCATCTAGTGAGCGGCGAGTCACCACCTGCCCCATTTTCGGTTATAAATACGCTGAACGGCAGGTGTCAATAGTTTCTCATAGCCCAGTATTCGGTCCTCGGAATAACATCCCAATAGCCCAGTATTATAAATTCATTCTTTTAAAATAGTCTCTGTGCACACGGCGGGGACCACTTTCGGATGTATCAAATTGTGCAGTCGAGAATGGTATCCGCCATGTGTACCACATAACACTACATCAAAGTGTCTCAAAGGGGCCTCTACGTGTTGGACCTGTGTCCCCACGCAAGCCTTCCAAATAACCGAGTCCACTAACATCCTGGACCCGAGATTCGTTTACGAGATACAAATAATAATAATATTATTATAATATAATAATTATTATAATAATAATTAATTAAATCCACAATTTGATCCGATATTTTTTTTAATTAATTTAATTATTTATCTTTGTTGTACGGCAATCAAACTCAGTATACACATCCAATATAAGAACGCGATTATAGTATAAGTAGCATAATTATGTTGCCGGATAATGTCAGCTAAATTCGCTCGTATACCTTAGGTATTAAAATCTGTTTTACCTTTCCTGAAAGTAAAAGTCCTAGACGGTCTGTCTTAGTAAGGTTTTGCATAGCATACGCCTCGCCAGCGTGAAGGGACATGACGTGGGCGAAGTCCGGAGACACCATCCGTTTAAATTGAAGTCTCGATACCTATGAAATAAGAGCGCAATAAGTACTTACATATTTTTAATGTAAGAGCATTTGATTTAGTAACTTATCTAAATGAAGTTAGATTACTAATATTTTGCTTTAAATCAGTCAGTTAGTTCGTATCAGTCATGTCGACTACAGAACCTTTCGTTCCGCGTAGTCTGTACACCTTTTTATTTTTTACCTTTTTAAGACCTTTTTTTAAATTATTAGTTCCTTTAAAAGTTTTAATAAGAAACAATATATGAGCAATATATCTTTACCTTAAACGGTTCGAACAATGTATGATAAACTTCCTCAAGTTCAGGATCAAACTTAACGGGCCTCATTTCATATACAAGGTATACAACTTGCGCCAGATTTAAGAACACGAAGCCAAAGTTCCAAGAAAATGCATCCGGGGAGCAAATCACGTGCCATGCCCATATCGAGTATAGCATGAAACCTACAAGAATATTGAAGGATGTTATATGTATGTATTGAATTTGTACTGACCTGACAAAATATTTGATACGTATGAATGTGATATTATGGAACTACATTATATACCTACTTACGTATTATTATGACACCTAATCTGTTTGGATTAGTAACCTACCATAGGTTTTTGTATATACAATGTACATACGTACTTATATGTAAACCCACGATACTAAATAAAATACAAGTCGGCGCGGTTTTTTAGAAGAAGTTGCTGGAAATTACCCAAATTCTTGAGTCAATTAAATGTTTAAATTGCTTTTTTTTTAATTACAACAGTACCATTATTACATATTAATCCGATTTAAAAAGACCACTGGTGATGGTATATTTACCGAATATTAAAATAGTGTGCATCCAAAGTTGACCCTTTTTTGTACTTGGAGCGCAGTATGAAGCAACGAAGAGGATATTGGAGAGCTACATAAATGAAATATTCAGAAATTAAAAACAGATTATGAACACATTTCTATAAATTACAGAATGGAGAAATTTGTAACTTACCTGAAATAAAGGATGTTGCGGGACTCTCCATAACGGACACCAAGGCCAATACCATGGCCCTAAAATAATGATAGGTATTAAATGTAACGAATGTAAACAATAAAATTTTCTATATTTTAATTTAAACGGTTACCTGATGGCATCGTGTAATTCACCTGTCCGAAATCCTGAAATGTGCCATTTTCTCCAGGCCAAGAAAAATTATATTCACCAATTTGCAAAAATTCAGTTTTTGCGCTAGTTAATCCACCTGAGCTCATACTTTTTTTGTAAAAGAGCGAAGCAATGCGGCTAAATTAGAATCACAATAAGGCTGTTTTGTTCGCGCCAAATCAATAACATCCGTCCGCTTTTTCCTTGACGTAAAATTTCTGTCTACGCCTCTATGGCTTTTTCCACGCATGCTTATTTTTTCCTTGCCTACTAACGCCATCTAACTGAAGTTAACGAAAGAAAAATGTCTATGAATTAATTTTGAGATCATATTTATGATTTTCGACAATTTCAGTAGAAGAAAAAATGCAAAGGAAATATATATGAAAGAATCCAGTACATAATTCAACGCTATGGCTGTTTTCTTCTGCCGTTCTCATATTGAAATCAATTGACGGGCTCGTGAAAAATTTAACCTGGCTGAAACTAATAAAAACTTGTAGCTGGTACTAATTGTACCTTTGGTTGCTCCTATCCCTTCATTTTTCTATTTCTATGTGTATATTTTCTACATGAAATTTTTCATGTTTCCAAGAACTTAATTAAATTCTACTTTTTAGTTTCCTTGCTACTGTACATCAATAGTTTTTATTTAAAATATGTACGATATTAGCGTATGCGCAATATTGATAATATTCTAACACTGCGTTACATACTTTTAGGTCGTCTATACAAATTAGATTATTTTATATCTATGAAAAAATTGAAATTCAAAGAAATGTCAAACTTGACATTAGTGCGGGTTGTCTATGGTCAGTCTTTATAAAAGGACAATTTATGTGAAAGCGCGACTTTAATTTTACATGGGATTCCATACAATATTTTGCAATGAGGTAGCATCGGCTCATAATAAAATATTTAATAACATCTACGTACTATGCCCTAACTGTGTGTAATAACATCCAAAATTTCGGTAAGACCGAACATGAATTCTAAAGCTTCTGTCGCCAATGGTGAGTACGATATTAATTTCGAGAATTGACGAAAACTTGTGACTCACATGTTATAGTTAAATAAGAACTATATCATGAATGAAAACCTTCCATTATTGAGGTATTTGAGGCATCTCTGTGATTAATGATGAAAGTTCTAACTTACGTTTTATCCACATCCCTGCTAGTTTAATTTATTTATAGTAAGTAACATCAATATATGGAACCTCTGCTTTATAATATAAAATACATTTTTATACATAATGACACTTGAACATTTCCATATTACTTGAATAATCTTTAACACTCATATAAATATATTTAGTGTCAGTGTTAATAAATAACTCATTTTTATGCAATCATACTTTATATACTCTGGTAATATTTAACTTGTTGTAACTATTATGATCATCAATGCACTTGCCAAAGATGTATTTCGACAACTAACATTGCACATGTGTTTGTCTAATCATATATGTAATTGATTGTTGTTTAATTTTGTCCTTCATTGTATCTTCCTAACCTATGTCAATTGATTCAGTTGTGTTGTGTATTGTTTGCCATGTCAACTAAACATTACTTCAATAAGTTTTTGTTAGCCATTATTTTGCTTTAATCTTACATTGATTTTAAATTCTTACTGTATGGCTTTTAAATTCATACATTATTCGTATTAGTTAATTAATCAACAAATCATGTTAATCAAATTTTTATATATTAACAATACACAATAAAATACAATTACCTAAATTATTTTCAATAGCTTTAATTGGTAATAAAAAAAAATTATGCTATTATGAGATTACATGTGAAATATTAATTGTGCCATATAGTGACAGTATAAAGCCTGAGTGAATAAATAGTTTATTGATTTGGTTGCCTTAACAATGATTTAATTGATTATGAAGGTCATTTTCATTAGTTCAGTTTGTACATTCCATATTCAATAATCAGTTTACATGAAATAAAAAATCTTAAGTATCATAAATACATGCCATTAAATTGTATGAACCTATTAAATAGAAAACAATTATAAGGTATGATTTATTAATTTCTCCAGAATTATGTTGTTTCGAGCAAGAGCCCATCTTGACCTGAAAATTAACTTGCACCAAGAATTAGGTTAGGAAATAGATTCTTCCTGTTTAAACTTATAATTAAGATTGTTAGTGATTTAAATGTTACTACAATAAATTTCATTTAATCAGTAAAATATTTAACAATAGATGAAGTTCTGAACGCAGGGATCGAACCTTTTTGCTAGTCATGTGTAATGTACCCAAACTGAATTACACATAGACATGAATTGCTAGCAATATAAAAACCCTATAATGTATCTTTGGCAATTTTTTAATAAAAAAAGGAAGTTATCTATTCAGTTTTATAGGAACATATTGGTACAAAGGTGTTATATGTGTGCACAAAGTAAGACTGAAATTTTTTCCATGCATATGCATATGCAAACTAGTCTGTTTATAGAGAATCTAAAAACTAATTTACCAACACTTTAAATATTAACCGGGGATGCTGTTGGAATAAATATAAACACACAATAATTTTGCTCATACGCATACACTACCATAGTGTAAAGCTGTTAAAATGGCCTAAATAAAATAAAATATCAAAAAGTTGCTTTTAAGGTTTAAGGTTATTTTAAATTCGGTTAATATTCAGAACATTTCACATTGCATTCTAGATATTGTGTGTTTACATTTATTTAGTGTAATGATAGTATGTTGTGTTTGCACGTTGTTTTGCGTTTTCACATTGTTTTGTGTTTTGTTAAAGCTTATTTAGTGCACTTTGATTGGCTTTTTACAGTGCTTTACTTCATTGATGTGCTTTTTTAATGTTTACAGCCTTTGAAGAAATTTTGTGAAAATTTGTTTATTTTTTTATTTTACATTCCCATTTACTTCAGGCAGGATAGTAAGAAGCATTAACTTACGACTAATGTGAAAATGAGGTTGCTTGAATGAATAATGTTGATCCTGCTCTAAGACAATTATTATTATTATTTATTGTTCAGGGGCTCTATTCATAAAGAATTTCGAAAAACCTAATACTCTTTTAATTACTGATATTCTGAAAATAATGTATTAAGAAAAAATCAAATAAACAATGCTTACTGTGTTGCTGAATAAATTATAATTAGTTAACCATTGATATTGATAGTTAATATTACATTTCTTTAAATAAAAATCTAAAAGTTAGTTGACTTTTTTATAAATAAATAAATATCAATAATGCCTGAAATTTTGTTTGCTAAATATTTACAAAAATTACTGCAATGTTACATTTAAAAGTATAGAATAAAATGTCATACGCAAAGAGATAAACAAGTAATTAGTGACTTCTATTTTATAAAAATGATGTCTGTAATAAAATATTTTTGCACCGATGATGTAACTTACTTACATTGGTGACTTTTACATACCCCGATTTACGGACATGGTATGGAATCACTAATTTTTACCGTTTTCCTTATGACTTCTTCATGAATACTGTACTTGTGACAGAATTTGTGACGCTACTTAGAATTCATTAGATGCTTTGAATTATAATTCGTTTATCTACGTTGTCCGTGCACGACAGAAAAACGTCTGATCGGGATTTCCCTACAGCATGTTGCCGCATATATTATAAAATTTTTGTAATCATTATTTAGATGACTCTGTAGCTTAGTTGTGAACCCACTTGTTTGAATCCCAGCTAAGGCACCCATTTGTGTAAGAGATTAGTGATTATTATAGGGTCAACCAAAATGTGACGTTTTTTATTTATTTTAAGTTAATACTTGGCTAAAAATTCACTCGTTTATAGGTAGCGATGTTTAGAACTATAGCTTATCGTTACTGATGGCTAAATATCACCTGAGCTCATGTTCTTAGAGCATTGATGAACTTAAGTTATTTAATTAATAGTTATAACTAAGACTTTATTGCACTTATTTTCTTATTAAATTAATTACAGTAAATTTAATTGATTAAATCAATTTAACTAGATACATAGAATCAATAAATCAATCTTCTTCGTACTGTATACAACTCATAATCAATGTTAGATTCTGATCTAAGAATGTTGAAATATGCGATTACTATTTAATTAATGATAAAACAATAAAACGTGCAAGCATAGTGATCACACTATTATTACACGCAACAGTTATCCCCGGTAAAGATATACAGACGGTTTGTTCCATGTTCCAGATGAATACGAAGTTATCGGGGAGCCGCAATGGCAGGTATTGGAAAATCATGGCGAAGAACAAATTATCAAAATATACGGCTACAATTATTCAAAATTAAGAGCTGGTATATTCCATACGGTCTGTATTCTCCTATGTGGATTGCCGTACTTCGTTTTGGCATACTATCCCAAATTCACGCAATTGAAATACAAAAAATGCAGTCTAAGAATGGCTCAGGATATTTGTGGTAAGTATTTCCACCTAATAGCAATTGTCTTAACATAGCTACAAAAAACGTTATAGTACACAATTAGTTCTTTTATCTTTCAGTTCTTAAAATTAGAAAGATATTATTATATTGTAACACTAAAGTTTAACCATTAAGTAAGTTGTAAATATGCAAAATTTTTACGTGATTTGTACGCTCATTTTCGATCCAAATCCCTGTTTGAAATGATTGAGCTCTGTACTACAAAGTGAAATCCCGATGTTACTCATGCACGGAGATGCTTTTCTAACGTGGTTACTCCTAGAATCAACCGTGCAATACTTTTTCATGTATTTCGTTAAGCCAAATACACTCATCTGTTAGGTTTTATGTTAAAATGTCTATAGTCGACGCTGACTACTTACCATCAGGTAGTACAGGGTACTTTGACAGCTATTTACATAAAAAATGTTGTTTTAGTGATCGACGCAGAAGGTTCAGTCACAATTGTACCAGTTAATGAGATTCAAGTCAGTCTTCTAAATGGAGATAACTTGTTACGTTACTTTCTGTACCGGCATACTCGATTTGTATGGGTCCACGAACAAGGCGCCTTTATCAATGTACTTGATCTCAATGAGAAAATGACAGTCAGTTTCTGGATGGAAAATATGTCTGGTATCAATAAGAAACAACAATCGGAACTGTGAGTACAATTTTATCTATTTATCAAACATCAACCATCAACAAATACTCATCAATGCTTTATCAAATCACGATATTGTTATGGTTTTCAAATATGCGTCACAATTTACGCTATAAGTATTGTATGATTTATGCAGCCAAAGGACGGATAGTACGACTGGACTAAAAAAACACGAACGAACTGCAAGGTAATAGTTGAGTACAATAGTAATCGCGCATTTTTATTGAATTAATATTTATTTTCGTTTTCGAAATACATATTGAGCGATTGAACCGTTAAACCATAGAGCATGTGTGGTACGGGACCCCATTTAATTCCAATAATTTTATTGTGTAGATGAATAAAGGCGCGCATCTTTTTTTTAAACATCCCCGCCATGTCTACAATTCTTTTAAATTTATATTATATTTATTATTACCGGGTGATTTACACAATCGAAATGTAACCATTACTAATAATGATAATCAATTATTAAATTGATATCTAATTTATGATTCTAATTAATTGTTAAAATTGGTTATAATCGAGATATATTTATAATGATTTTATTCGTGTATCTCATAATCGCCTCAAATTATTACTGCATATTCTAGCTATGTATGTGCAGGTGCATCCCGTAATAAGTGTCAATAAGTCGTGTTTTTGTCATCAGTAATTTAGATTTATGTAGTCAGTATTTAAAATTATCATTATTTAAATAGAGTTTAGTCGATGTAATCATTAATTGATTTCTTATAATTTCAGATTGAAACTATATGGGCAAAATTCAGTGGAAGTAGAAATCAAAAGTTACTGGACCTTGTTCGTGGACGAAGTGTTCAATCCGTTTTATTTATTCCAACTGTTTTCTATTATCCTGTGGTCGTTGGACGAGTATTATCAGTATGCTACTTGTGTCTTCATCCTTTCCGCAAGTTCTTGTATGTTGGCTTTGTATCAAACGAAACAGGTAAATACAAGGTTTTTCTAACGTTATTGATTTTACATAACAATATCGTCTTAGAGGAAACTCTTTTAAAAATATTATCGTCTTGTTATATAACGGATAATATTACAATAATTTTATTATTACTCTTCATTGATTTATGTTTTTAATATAGTTATAGGAAAATCAACTTAGATTAGTCTATTGTGTGGCAAATAAATTATATTACTTACTCTTTCTAATGTTAGGGTTTGAATTCTGTTGACTTTCGACTACGGACTGATTTGATAAATGATAAGGTTAGTGATTTCGGTGAAAAACGGTATGGACGAATGGATAGATCCTTAGATAACCTGATGTAAATAAGACCGTATGCACTGTGCCCTAAGTACGTTGGGATTACCCTAAAGTTGCATCTGTTAATATTGATTAGATTAGATTAGTTTATTAGATTCGCCTCTGTAGATCAGCCGATTTCGCTAACGTAAAACAAATTGTCTGTCTGAACGCGATAATATCAAAGAGTACATAAATCGGCATGCTTTTTATCAATGATCTATAGACAGAGTGATTCATGACGTATCTACTTGATAAAAATTAGTAACCATTTTTATAGGAGCGGTTATCTTTTACAACGTCAGGCGTGAAGCTAGGATGAATTACTAATAATTATAATTGAAATATGTATACTGCTCAACATAATAATTATCTTTCTGTACCTAGGAGAGTTATTAGGGAGCTCGATAAATATAACCAAAACTATCGGATATCCAAAATAAATATTTATCTCAAACCGTAACACTCATTCTTTGTATAGTTTATATTATTTCTATTACACAACGATATGAGTCAGGTACCGATTAATGTGAAATAATTAATGGCTGAGACGATGAAGTGTACACATAGAAATACGTCGTTAATCTCAATGTATTTATATCTAAAGATTAATAGACTTTAAAACAGAAAATTTAAGGATTTTTTTCTATATTTGTAATATTAAATAATTACCTAAGACTGAACTCAAATTCGTAAATAAACTTATATCTGTACATAATCGGACAATTTATACACATAATAAAACTGTAACTATATGTATAATATAAATTCATAATGGGGGGGGGCCTTCTAGAGAACTCAAAACAATGTTTTGTCATTTTGTATGTTTGTTCAGGCTAATCTCCGAAACGGCTTATCCGATTTTAATTCAGCTTTGACTTGACTAATTGACTGTTGGGCGAAACAAAGTTGGCCACCTAGTTTCACATAATTTCATCGGTATATAAAGTAAATCAGTGTTAACTTGTTAGGCTACTGTTTATACGTCTTAAGATCGATGTATTTGTTTTTCATGTATGTATTTATTTTAGATGAGTATCAACCTCCACAACATGGCTGGTTCCTCGGATCGTAAATCGGTGCATGTGTTGCGACCTTCGTTGTCGGGCAACGAGAGCTGCGTCGTGGGCTCGGAGCGGCTCGTGCCCGGCGACGTCATCGTGCTGCCCCCTGACGGATGTATCATGGCGTGCGATGCCATGTTGCTCACTGGAACCTGTATCGTCGATGAGAGTATGCTCACTGGTCAGTGTTTGAGTGATTCATTAATTATTATTTATTGTTCGTGAGTTTAGAAACCATAGGTATAATGATTGTATGCTCGGTCTACGATATATCGCGGGTAGCGTGTGCACAAAAAGTTAAGGCAAAATGCAGTTAAATACTAAAACCATGTACCTATTTAAATCGTAATTGTGTGGTCGGAGATCAAACCCAATGCACGTCATGTAGACACCAAATAATTTAAAGATTAGGGCAAGTCATCATTAACAGTGACGTTTAAAACGTTTCTCCTGTCGGCTCCCAAAAACGAAAAGAGAAGGAAAAATCTGTCCCCGAAGTATAACGTACTTAGTTTTTTTTTTAATTTAATGAAACTTTTTTTGGCAGGTGAGAGTGTACCAGTAATGAAGGGCCCCCCATGCGTGTCACAAGAAGTATATTCAACAGAAACCCATAAGAGGCACACCCTGTTCGCTGGGACACACGTCATCCAAACAAGATTCTATGGTAATACTCAGGTACTGCGAACATATACCTATTGTAACTATTACTTGTAGTATCTTTACGGATAACACGTAGTCAACTTACGCTATTGATGCTTTGTTTCGAGGCGAAACACGTGTCGGTGATAGTATTGGGTTGCAACTAAGTCAGTGCCGATTTCAAATAAGAAAGAAAACTCAGATTTTTTGTTAAAAAATATAACTTTATTCAATTATATATTGCCCGTTCTTGTAGATGAACTTTTTCCATCGTTTTGTCAGTGGAATAATTCCCCGTTTGTAAAATGTCTGGTCTTTGCTATTAAAAATATAGCATAGGTGTAGAGTGAATCTATCAACAAAAACGGCAATGACTTAGTTGCCAACTACACTCCCGTACTTACTGCATGTTTTCTGTGTCCTTTGTGAGAGGAAAGTGTTAAGCATGTCTACGAGTATATACCATCATATATTTTTCTCATGGATTGTTGTAAAGTAAATAGGTAGTTTATATGAATCTCCTTGCTCATTATATTTTTGTTTCAGGTCCTAGCTAAAGTAGTACGTACTGGTTTCTACACAGCTAAGGGAGAACTGATCAAGAGCATATCATTCCCGAAGAAGTTTAATTTTCAGTTCTACAGAGATGCCGTTAAATTTGTGATCTTCATGTTCTGCATTGCCGCTATTGGAATGGGATATTCGATCTGGCTCTACGTTTTAAGAGGAGTAAGTTTCCGATTTTGATATATAGGAATTAATTATTTCAGACTGTATAATTGTCTGAAAACCGTTATCAAATTAAAATTAACGACGGCTTAGTGGTAGTAGATTGCTAAATTTTTTTACCTAAATAATCGATTAATGAGCTGATACTGATAAATTTTGCGAGTTTAGTGATGAGCAGAAAGAAACCTTCCCGACTCGGTGTGGTGTTTACATTACTAATATATGTTTTTTTCTTACGTTGTAATAATTTATTTCTATCTATACATATAATAAAACTGTAACTGATAGCTGTCTGTATATGACAAATATATTTAAAAATTCATAATGGGGGGCTACTATAAAGTATATATGTATAAGCAAGAAAAACCAATACAATGTTTTTTCATTTTGTCTGTATGCCTGTATGTCTGTGCAAGCTAATCTCATAACGGTCCTATTTGAATGCAGTTTTCGAGATTATGTTGTGATGGGCTTTACCTAACATTTAGTGATTTTTTTTCATTTAAATCGGTTAATAAATAAAGAAGTTATATCGATTTATACCAATCATTCATTGACTCTTAGGCAAAACGCAGTTGACCGGATCACCTAGTGTTATAAAGTAATAACTTATCACGAGTAAACATAACTGCAATTCTATCGTGATAGTCGGAGAGGTCACAAATAACACGGAGGTTGTTTCCCAGAGTAGCGTCGGCACAATAGTCCTGAGGACGCTGGACATCATCACGATCGTGGTGCCGCCCGCGCTGCCCGCCGCCATGACCGCCGGCATCGTCTACAGCCAGCAGAGGCTGCGCAAGAACAGGATATTCTGCGTCTCGCCGCCGAGGATCATTATCTGCGGCAAGCTGCAAGTCATGTGCTTTGATAAGGTACGTTCCCTAACTGATATTTATTTATTTATTCTTTATTATACCAGTTAAGAGTGGTACAAAAGGCGGGCTTAATGCTAGGAGCATTCTCTACCAGCCAACCTTTGGGCGAAGCAGATATCGACGAAGGTGGTATTATTGGTTGCCAGGTAGTGGTTACCAGGCGTGAACAAGTTGATAAGTCGACTTGAATATATTTTTTAATGCATAATAGGCATTAGGACTTTCCTCAATTCTCCGAATTTTTATACGGAACGTGAGATAATTGGTATAACGATAAGATAAATGTTTCAAATGGTCATATTACGAATAATGTTTCATAAAAAAGAAACATACAATATTCGTAATTTTTCTTACAGTTTATAAGTTAATGCTTGAGATGAGATGCAGTTATAGTTAAATAATTAATCATTTAATTAATTTTTTATTTAGTTTTTATTTGACCTACTTATAAAGTAATCTACCGAGTCCGCAAAAAATAGAAAAACCAATATTCATGATCTTCAATGTTATAATAGATGTGTTTCATGAGGACTTATAACATTTTGTTTATAATAGTGTACCTAACACCTCCACCAGTTTTTATTCGGTGTGAAATATTCATGTAGCTATTTAAATATTTTTCTCATAGATTTCTATAACCAATTTTACAGACTGGAACATTGACTGAAGACGGATTGGATTTTTATGCTGTGATACCCTGCGAGGAAGGAGAGAAGTTTGGGCGTTGTGTGGCTGACATAGGATCTCTGTCTGCCAAGGAACCTTTGGTGCAGGCTTTGGCCTCCTGCCACTCCCTCACCAGTATTCAAGGTCATTTGAAAGGAGATCCTTTAGATTTAAAAATGTTTGAGTTTACGCAATGGGTAAGATTCTTTTATATAGTTATACTAACACATTTTTCAATACGGCAGACGCTATAGTTTGATCTGATTCAGTTCATTTTTTACGTTTTCAATAAGTAATGATTGTAAAGTTAGTAATGTATATCGACCCTGCCTGATAAGTTAAGGATTCTGGGTCAGATTTCCTGCCGAAGCAGATATTTATAAGACAATATATTTGTATTATTATTTATGTGGGTAGGTTTTGTTTTATGTGTGCACACGATACAGGCGTCGTAATTTGGAATTCGTAAACATTTATTTAATACGAAGCGTCTTTAATTTTTTGTTGAGATAACTTGATTATTATAATGTTTTTCTTCCAGATGTTAGAAGAGCCCGGGCCAGAGAACAATCGCTACGATACTCTTACTCCCGCTGTAGTGCGGCCGCCCTCCGCTAATAATGCGGACATACAAAATTTAGAAAATTATGATGACCCATTCAACATGGAGATACCCTATGAAGTAATTACCAGTATTGTTTTTACGTATTGGACAAAATTATGTTTTTATCACATGCTTCAGTATCATCACTTGTTAATTATGTATGGAACGTGTGTGGCGTTATGTTACGATAACTCACTATATTTCTAAAAATTAACCATTCATTAAAGTGTATTGTAACCATGATGAGCTCTATAACTCATGGACTATAACTTAATCAGACTTGTATTTTTTTTTGTTTTAGATCGGTTTGATACGAGTGTTTCAATTTTCATCCTCACAACAGTCAATGGGTGTTATTGCACGAGTTCTCGGTCAACAACAAATGATCTACTTTGTAAAGGGGGCACCAGAAAAAGTAAGTTACTGAAACAGTGATACGGTGTCACTTAATTGGTACTTCTAATGACTTGTTTTAGCAATTTAATTTAGAGAATAGAAATTAAAATTATGATATACAATACAATATACTTTATTAACCAAACTATGCTTTTGTACTTATAGTATTAATTTATAATTGAAGACATGAGTGGATGAAGGTCGATCGAATCGATCGATGAAGGTGAATCGATTTCAAAGTTTCGTATAAACATTTTGGGATATTTCAAAACGCCTTAAGTGTTTCGTTCCAATAAAGGTGTCTGGCGGTGCCAACTGTTTTGTATTTTAAAAATAGGAACGATATTATAGAGAATAAAAAACAACATCATTCATGCATAAAAAAGCGAAAATCCAAAAATGCGACATTGTTATCATCCACCTGCATATGCAATCCATATCCATGCATATCACCTTCATCCACTCATGTCTTCAATTGCTTTAGGGATAACCAGATTGACTGCAATTTATGTTTAATGCAATTTTATATTGCCTGTTAGGTAGCAGGGATGTGTGATCCGTCGTCGCTACCAGAAACGTTTAGCAAGATCCTGAACGACTACACGTCGAACGGCTACCGCGTCATCGGGCTCGCGCACAAGAAACTGGACCGCAAGATGAAGTGGACGGACGCGCAACGGGTGAAGAGGGAGTCGCTGGAGTGTGATATGATATTTTTGGGCTTTCTAGTCATGCAAAATAGCCTAAAACCAGTCACTACCCAAATCATCAAGGAACTCCATGACGCTCATATTAGACAAATTATGGTTACCGGTGAGTCGATTATAACAGTATAGAAAATAATGTCTGGTGTTACGTGTCTACAGGTGATATGGAATAATCATTCATTCAGTATCCCAGACTGGTTAGAAGGGATACACAGGAAAATAGGATCGTTAAGTTATTCATATTTTTTAGAACACACTACATTATTAATTCATAATGATTCAGCGTATCACCTTTACACATTATTCATTGCATATCTGACACCATATAATTTTCTATGTAACAAATCAGAATGGATCATTATCATTGTAATGAAATTAAAAAAAGAAAATCATATTGTAGGGATTCAAATATAAAAGTAAGAAATTAGATTAACAGAGGAGGAGAATCGAATAAATTGTTTTGTCTTAGCTTATTTATCTTTATATACATAATTTTTCTGTTATTTTCACTAAATTTCTCCAAAAGATTGGAATTCTCCAAAGTTTTGGTGAAATTTTTGTGTTTAATTGGATTTGAGTATGGTTTAGATTCACAATTCGATACGTTAGAAAATGTTGTTTTATGTTACAGAATAACGTCTTCTTAATTCTCTAGTCTATCCATTAAATTTACAATAGATTTTTCATAAAAACGTTTATTTGCAGGCGACAACATAATGACCGCGATGTCGGTAGCGCGCGGCTGCTTCATGGTGCAGCCGCAGCAGAAGCTGGTGCTGGTGACCGCGGGCGCGCCGCCCGCCCACGACCAGAGACCCCCCATCTGTATGGAGGTACCTATTAATCAAGGTTCAATAAAAATGGGTTTATTACTTGGAGTATGAATTAAATAAAAAATTATGTTGGTGTGTTCAAGGTGAGAGTGAACAGGCATCGTCTAAGTTAGTGCGCTCACAGTTTAAGGCTGCATCTCTGCCTATTAGCAGGTAGTAATCGAGCATTAACATTATAGTGTAAAAAAAAAATCACGATAAAGGCAACAAAAATGCTCATAGGTTTCCCGGCTCGCGTCGATCGAGTGGTTTAAGGAGCATTATGAGTGAATAGTGACCAAAAAATCGTTTATAAGGAATGGTTAGTATACACTTTTTGTGGACTTAGACTTTTGTTTTGTTGCAGGTGGTGGGAGAAGGCGGTCCTCCTAAGTTGCCAATAGACGGCTACGTGTTGGCGCTCGAGGGCAAGACTTGGGCAGTGATCCGCGCGCACTATCCAGATATGATGCCTACTATTATAAGTAAAGGTAAGCCTTAATTACCTAACTCAGGCAGGGGTAGTCAAATATGTATCTTTGAGCTGTGTATAAAACTCAATACCTATTTAAAACATAGAAGTAGTCGCTAGTGATGCCTTTATTAAACTCGAAAAAGTTGTCAATTTCTTGTCATTTTCTGGACCACCGATGACAGGCATTTGTTGTAGCAAAGGCCTGACGCCTGAAAAATTTGATATATCGAATTTATTTTGTACAGATAAAAATATGCATAAATGAAAGAAGGTATATGAGCTATAATTAAAAATTTCGATTTTTTTCAATAAGTATGTAATTATGTATATATACCATGGCGACGCGTTACTAGACCAACTGACAGTGGCTACCGCATTAGATATTTCACATGAACAAATGTCAATAAATTCATGTAATTGGAAACGTACACGTGTTGTGACAGGTATGATCTTCGGGCGGTTCGGTCCGGATCAGAAGACGCAGCTGATCACGGCGCTGCAGGACGCGGGGCTCATCGTGGGCATGTGCGGCGACGGCGCCAACGACTGCGGCGCGCTCAAGGCGGCGCACGTCGGCATCTCGCTGTCCGAAGCGGACGCCTCCGGTAACTGATCTATACTATTTTTGCAGTCTGTTTCTATCCACGTACGTTTAAAATATAGCTCTAAAGTATTGAGTCAGTGTTGATGGACGAGGTGTCAATCAATTCATCAACAAGTATATCAATACACTTCAAATCAAGCGAAATGTCGTTTACTGTGGAATACACATTTTATATTACTTATGTCCCTAACTTGAGTCCTCTATATTCTCGCCACATATGATCATACAATAATATTACCATTCTTATTATATCGGCTACACACGATCTTTATATTTTGTCGCGGCGAGACAGACAGTCTAAGATCGTGAGTAGCCATATGGTACCTATATGCTCGCTTTGTATGAACAAAACTAATATAATGAATTGTATATGAAAAGAAAAATACAATCGAATTGGGAACCTCCTCCTTTTTTGAAGTCGGTTAAAAAAGAGAAAATGATGACCTCAAAATCGTTAGAAGTCACTTTAGTAACGGAGTAGTATCGGATACAGTTTTCAATGCGTTTTCTATTTGTAATCCTAATAATGAACGGATGAACCAATCATGAAGCATGTTATGTATGTGTGGTACAGTGGCCGCACCGTTCACGTCACAAGAGCAAGACATCCGCTGCGTGAAGCTGCTCGCTCTGGAGGGCCGCTGCGCCCTCAGCACCTCCTTCGCGATCTTCAAGTACATGGCTCTCTACTCTCTCATACAGTTCTTCTCTATTCTCATTCTATATAACGTGAGTATTTTATTTTGAACCTTAAATTAATTGACATATGATAATAATTACATAAATTGTTGTATCTTGACCAGAACTATCACAAGAAGTTATTTTAACATTGTGTTGTATTTTTAAGTGTGTTAGTTAAGTGTGTTAAATTGTTAGCATTTCAAATAACATCACGAGTTTCGATAAAATTGCTAAAGTATGGCATGACTTAAGTTCTCGTTTGTTGTAATCGCTTATTGTAAGAATTTCCTTTGGTGAGTAATAATAATCATATGGTGAATTATTGAACCACTAACAAAAACTTGTTAATGTTTTCACAAATTATTGTAATAAACGTTTATCATTTGTATTAGTCATTCGTCAACAATTCTAGGAATTATTACTCAAGTCTTATATTTTGATATATTAATGACTTACATAAATTAATACCTTAGTTTACTTTAGGATGAAGCAACATATTTTGTCATAAACTGATTATTCTCGTCACACCGGTCATTGATTGTGCCTATTTTCATATATCTTTGAACACATTAACCGATAATAAGCGTCCATCGCTAAACACAATTCATAACCAACTGTGTCGTACAATGGGCATCGGTGGGTCCCACGACACTTACTCGAAAACGGGCAACTAATAATTCGATATACATATATACGGCTATTCAAATAATTAGACTAGTGGTTAGCGACTTCCCTAAGTGCTCCAGCTTTTATATGCCAAGGAAGTCACAACATTTCCAAAAAAAAGTTAACACTTACGAGTTAGCTGTGATTTTGAATACTAGCTAACTCATACGATTGGCTGTGCTTTTTTTGAGCTTTTATATCTAGTCACAACGTATCCAAAAACAAAAGCTACGCTTGGATACGCTAGGTTACTCATAGGATTGGGTGTGACGTCGAGTGTTTTGTTATGTGCAGTTCTTTTCGATCCTGGGCAACAACCAGTTCCTGTACATCGACCTGGTGCTGACGACGCTGCTGGCGCTGTCGCTGGGTCGCGCGGCGCCGGGCGCGCGGCTGGCGCGGCGCTCCCCGCCCGTGTCGCTGGTGGCGCGCAGCTCGCTGCTGCCGCTGTGCGCGCAGGTGGCGCTCGTGCTCGCCGCGCAACTCGCCGCCCTCTATCTGCTCCTCGATCAACCCTGGCACGTTTATACTTGATTTTTACGTTCCATCAATTAATAGCTTTCAAATTTTATAAGCCAGTTTTAATATAAATTATAATAACTAACGCTACACACTTGTAGCCCGTATACTAGGATGCTCTGTTTCGTGGTTGTCTTGCAAAAATTTCTGCCTTTCTGGTAATGGAACTCGGGACCTTTTGAACGGTGATCCGGCATGGTGACCGTTGAGCCACACGGGGAGCCCTTATACGGCTCGGTGCAAAAAAATGTAAAACAAAACCATTTAAAGAATCGTGTTTCTTAAAAACTGAGAGTTAAGTTAAGGAGTTAAGGAGCTTTGTCAATCATGTCATGGTGCACACTAAGAAACCTTGCCCTAAGGGTAATCATTGACATGTCATGTCTGTCACATGTGATTATGATTACATATTTTACCATGTCATCTTTCTATAAAGAATGTACAACTACTGATAATTTTAAACTTTTTCTTCAATTTCGTTGTCTTCATATTTCAGGTACAATCCCGTGAAAGGTAGTGCAGACTTCGAACAGATATTATGTTGGGAGAACACTGTCATATTTATCGTGACTTCGTATCAGTACCTTATCATGGCGTGCGTCTACGCTAAAGGCTGGCCCTTTAGGCAACCATTCTGTTCTAATTGTGAGTATACTTACTATATTGCATTTTTTATTTAAATAGCCAACATTTTTTATTAATGAGCTTTTATTTCATTGAAAGGGCTAGCGGTGTAGTTTAACGGATCTTTAAATAAATTGGTTGTCACATACATTGAATAACATAATAATGCTTTTATATTCAAATATTCTTACACGCTCAAAATCCCCATACTAGGATTCCGTATCATGGCAGCCATAGACACACCCAAACCGTATATAGAAATTAAAATTCATCATTCTAATTTTGCCTCGCTGGGAATCGAACTCGGTGGAAATCATAACACTATACGGCCACAATTAAACCATAATGTTTGGTTTACAGATTCCATGGTGTTCACACTGTTGACGCAAGCCGTGTTCATCACTGTGATGCTGCTCGCTCCCTGGGAGTGGCTCGCGGATGTCATGGAAGTAGAAGTGTTCAAGATCTCCGAAACAGATCAGAACATATTCCGTATTTATATGCTGCTGTTGCCCGTGCTGCATCTCGTTCTAGCTATTGCTATTGAGGTGAGATATAAAAACTTACAATGAGGATTTTTCCATATTATGAGCACGACGTACCAATACACAAATTTTATTTTAGTTGTAAAAAAATAATAGACGACACCAGACAGCAGAGAACAGTAGAAAATAAAACCTTAAGTCTACACACAAAAAATTTTTAGAATCAGTGTTGACATAACATAGTAATGTGTATTATATTGTACTCAACAATTCCGTACCAGGCATGAATGTGTTGATAAGTCCACTTGCATATATATTTTTTAACGCATATTAGGTATCAGGATAGTTAATCCATAGTGATCTAAAAACTCAAAGCAAATGTAAACTCAAAACAAATGAATACACATTCAGATAAAACAGTATATATTAATATAAAATTAGAATTTACAGATGAAACTTAAATTTAAAAATGATTGCCCTGAAAATGTGCATTTTTGATTTGTTAAGTTATTCACGCCTGGTACTGAATTATAAAATCAGTGTTGCCATAGGACAGCAATCTGTATTATATTGTATCCATAAATTACAATAGCGGTTATTCTGTAACTTAGGCGACGTTATCGGACACGGAGCGGTTCTCGTCGCTGCTGCGGGTGATGCGGCGGCGGTGCTCGGACAAGCAGGAGCCGCCCGCGGACGTGGCGTGCCCGCTGTGGCCGCCGCGCTCCCCCTCGCACGCCTGCTGACGCCCCCCGCCGCCCCCCCCGCCCCCCCCCCCCCCCCCCCCCCCCCGGCGCGCGGTGGCCCCCCCCAAATCTTTGTGATCCCATTACCCCTAGGTT
>DWJN01001063.1:0-19651 GCA_018248895.1 Carystus phorcus
TTCGCTAATCAACGTTTCAGAAACTCGAATTGACTTCATAGAACTTTCACGTTAATATGAGTGTTATATGAACGAAATTTTGACAAGCCTTTCAGAAACTGGCGGTAAGACTTGTTATTAAAATGTATCAGTAGCTTTTTTCATCTTGTAGAAAATTATGCATTTGACAGGAAGTCTTTCTTGTAGTATTATATAAGAAGATATAGTTACGGGGGTATTAATATATTTATGTGTTAGGGTACATTACACCCCCACTATTAAGCTACCGACGCATCAGGTCATTATAAACGTACAAAATGAATGCTACTCACTAACCATTACAATTAGTACACCGAACACACATCTATGTAAGAAATATCTACATTGCTCAGAAGTTTAATTAATCGCTTTTAGAGGAGAGAACAATCACGGAGAATAAATACCAATGGAGCATTACTTGTTGGCCAAACGTGGCGCTAAACGAATCACATGACACAATATGTCCGTACCAGGCGTGAATAAGCTGGTAAGTCGACTTGTATATATATTTTTAATGCATTATAGGTATTAGTATTGTTTAATTCATAGTGATCTGAAAACTCATCGCAGATTATTACACATTCCGATAAAAAAGTATTTATTAACATAAAATCAGATTTTACAGATGAACCTTAAAACTTAAGGGGCTGCCCGAAAAGTGCACTTTCGACTTGTTAAGTTACTCACGCCTGGTATGGATATTTAGATAGACTATTGAAATTCTTTTTTCAAAAATATTATATTATTATGGTCAATGTAGGTATGTTACGTACGTTCATATTTTTGAAAAAACCTCTTAATTGAAAGACGTTCTAAATTGATTCGTTAACTGATTCGTTCTACACGAACCAAATCAGGACTCTCCATTTTATTTACTCCCTATAGTTAATCGTGAAGTAAAGCAGTAGTCACTTCGATGTTTATTTAATATCGAATACGAAACAAGATCTTAAGGCAACCTTGTCGTTGAATTAACGTTTGTATAATACATTAGAAATATAATATATCAATAGTAACTTTTAGAAATGTTCATTAGCATAGATATATTTAAAAAGATGTTACACTACATGAGAGCAGATGAAGTCTAATAGAAATGTGCAGTTTTACACTAAGAATTATACATTATATGTAAATTTATTGATTGCTAGGAATACTGCTTTAATATAATTACCTACTAACATATACTAGGCAATAGATACTAGGTAATACGCCTAGTTACCGCCTACGTGTTACGTCATAAAGATACGTTTATGCAAAGATAAATGCGAACAGACGAACAAATGACAATCAGATAGTTAACCCACGCCAAATCAATTCTTATAAGATTATCTACATCAGAACTCTTAATGTTTATTATAATTAATTACTATTCTCATATTATTATGTCACTTGTTGATATGTGTAGTAAGGTTTCGACTAACTTGTGCTTTTAACATATTAAAAAATATCACAAATAAAAAAAAACTCGCATCACAATTAAAATATATCTTGAAAAATATCTGTGAAACAACAATCTATTTTATATAAAATAGTATTCGAAGATTCAATAAAAATACTGTTTTTATTTTGAACAGACGTTGAAAAAGTGTTTATGTATATTATTTTATGCTTCACGATATTTAGAAGAGATTCCTCAAAATTGGAAGCATTAAAAAAATATGTTTAAGGGCTATTTGGGCTTTAGGGCTTAATGGAAATCCTCAATTAGTACATAGCTATTTCTCAACGCACCTTTTATTTTAACAAAGTCAATAATAATGAAAATATGATTATATTTATATGTGATAACTAACCGAGTGCTACATTATTTTATTTATGCAATGAATAAAAATAGAAAATCAACGTAACATAACACCTTTATGTCAATTATCTCACTCATAAAATCACATAAAAAAATTCTAATATCTATTGTACTATACTTTAAATAGCTTACAAAATCTCCAAATGTAATGATGACGTAAATTTTTTGTAATTAAAATTTCGTAATACGAATGCGTGACACGCTTAAATCGAAAACGAAAACGACATTGACACCGACCTCTATTAAATTGAGGCCGGCGAGTCAAAAAGAGCAAAATGGCCACAAGTCAGATTTTGCCTGTTCGGAAATAATACAATAAACTAATTAATAATACAATAGGGTAGATCACAGTAATACACTATTTTAAACTGCAGACTGACATCACACAATAAACTATTGAATTTGATTTAATTTCCGATACAATTAATTGCCATTTTATTGCTGATTTTGGGATTGATTTCATTAGGCTATATAATGTTTAAATATAATCAATACTTAGTTTATATCTTTTAACGAAATTATGTATGTTTAAACCTTTATTTCATTGAATTTCTTTCTTTCAAATAACAATACATAAATTAAACAGGTACTTTTTACCAAAAAGATAAGCGTATTCTATTATATAGGAACGAAACGAGAATAATCACTCAAGTATTTAAATTATTATTTACTGGATTATATTAATTACATTAAAAATAATAATTAACAGATTAAACTAATTTAATAAAAATATTAATGATTCATGTACATAATTCATTTTGTTTTATTTTAATATATTATTAGATAGATATTAACGTCAGGCGATATTAAGGAGAAATCTCAAGCCGTTTAGATTGTTAATAGTTATAAGTAGCATCTTGTTAACCTATGCTACTGGACGGCGATCCCGTGTCTCTATTATTTTTATTACTCTGTCCATCACAGGTCTAAAATCCGAACGAACAATGTATTTTAGCTACAATACAAAAAAAAGAGACATGAGTAACCTATAACCAGACCACATTGCACTCAAATGTGCGTAGTTTTTAATAATCTACCTAACTAACAATCTAGTTTAAAAAATCACACTCAAAGCGTTTCTATAATATACTCGTCGACATTACATACTACTACCCTCTTATTTCAACATTTCAATTCATACCAACGGAACGCGTTTACGGAACTTACGTAAAAATATTGTCCACGCACTGACTTTAAACGTTTATAAACAACACTTCACATCACATACTTCCTTCAAACGTGACACAACTTGAAATGCTACCATTATCACACAATTCTCTTTGATATCAAAACTGCAGTACTAAAAGATGTTAACAAAACGATATTATCACAATAACCCTGCCTCTATATTTGTCACTATTAAATTAAAAGTGATATTTCACCAGCCACCTTTTGTTGACATCTTCGAGTACCCAAATATTAAATTTAACTATGTCTACAACAGCTGCAAAATATTCCATAGTCGAAGCGTATAACATATTTATCATAAGGTTGAAAATAGAAATAATTAAACAGAACTTTATAACAATATAATATAAAATATTAAATCGATATTCACTAGCGCGTGACCTACACAATTTCTGACATGTGTCATTATGTTCCTGTAAACTTTGTGCTTGTATCGTTTCATCGCCCGGCTCAGACATATAACACGCACGATTATTTACATTCGCTAAATTAAACTAAGCAGTATTTACATTCACTAAGTTAAACTATCTGAGGACAGAAAGACATCAGATTACAAGGTATACAACTGTCTAGATAACATATCTTAATATTGTTAGATAATCATAGATTTCGAGAATCATCAAATAAAATCCATAATAAGTTTACTGCTATAAAGTCCAATTTTTTATTTAAAATTCCACGTACATTGGTACGATTTATTCACATCTGCTTAGATTTATGCGATTATGATGTCTTACGACGAAGTTGTACTGCGCTTAGTCCTCGCCTTATTGAATTCCAGTTCACGAGCGGGCCACGTTATTTTATAGTTCCTTATGATACCTGGTTGAGATTACTATAGCTTTGGGCAAGTCCAGTGAAGTCCAGCGGGACCCAGGGGCAGACAGTTCAGCTGCAGCCTTCCTTCGCGGTCGGCGTTTCGTCTCCTTTGCTGCCGTCGAGGTCGGTCTTCGATGGACCCGGTTGAGGGTTGTCAGGGTCTGAAAGCAATTTCAAACTCATCACCGCATGCTTACCAACCTAACACTAGCAATAGAGCAGAGGGCTGTAATATTCGCATTAAAAAATATATTTTACGAGCATTAACATATGGAGAAAATGTTGATCCGAATGATAGAAACGCTACGATAGAAAATACAATTCACTGTATGAAAAATATTCACTATCATCTGCGAACACGCTACGCATTTAATAGGTGTTCAGTGAGGTCACTGAAACACGCATAACATTCCTCCAACTTTTCGCTCACGTAACACTGTACGCAAGCTATACTAGCGATAAACTGGTGTCATCGTAGCAGAGAACAAAGACGATAGGACAATATAGGACGAATCCATTATTTATTATATCGTACATATTTTCCTATGGAAACGGTAAGTGTGCTAAAATCCTTACGTGCCTGGACATAGCAGTACTTTTACATAGGTTTTTACAGTATGAGGATGCAATAAGAATGGTTTTTGAAAATTCATCCTTTAAAGACATGAAATGGGAATAAAATTTGTATTAACTACTACCTATTATTTTCGCCGGTATCAGTTAAGTCTGACTGGGCAAAGCCAAAACTACAAAGTACATTTAATCTGTGACCAAAAAATTTCGGTGCTTTTTATCCTGTGTCAGACAGTTGTCATTTATTTTGTTAAAAACCCTTTTACTTGTTTTAGTAATATTAGAACATAAAAATTCATTTTTTAATGATTTGATTGAATTTAACACTAGGTTTATATAATATAATATATTATGTTAGTTATAAATGAAATAAAAATAAGGCTACACTCATCGCTCCACATTAGGATTTCCCGTATTATGGGTGCCATTGACAACACAGAACGACAATTAATTACATGTGACCGAACAGAATTTTAAAGTTATCATTTTAATTTCTACTCCATTGGGAATCGGATCCAGGTTCTTTTGAGGAGCATCTGTGTTCATTGCGCTATAAGTTGCGTGTAGATTAGGGTTAGATTGACAGAGAAAACATCAAACAGACAGGCACGTTGATTTCCATTGATCTGTTTGTGGACTAACGTGGGTACGAACAGAGGGTGGGTATCCATGCGGACGACACGCTTAGGCATTCACTTTATACATAATAATCTAAGTATAACGCATATTTATAGTACCATGCTACATTTTGTTTCTCTAAGGTACATAAAGATATTCACGCGATAACAATTGAATGATCATAACGTAGCGAACCTAAAATTATTTCGGTATTAATAGTGAAATCGCGTGTCATGTTTTCTAACGCTAATGAAAAATGTAAAAGCGTGTAAAATGTTTTACGGTGAAAAAATATAGAAGCTGATACGGGTAGTGAGTGGCATTTTACAAAATGATTGTCTAGTTTTTAAATAATGTCTTGGATTGATGTAGTTTATTTAATGTGGTAGAGTACGATATTTTCATAAATGTTAAATGTCTACAGTGTAGCATTAAAATTTTTAATTGAATGTTACCACTCTTTGATATTTTTATAATACTATATATTTGTTATATATTTTACGGTAAACCTTAACATTACAATGGAAAAAGAGCAAAAATTTAAATATTTCGTCCAACGCTCAAGATTCATTTTCATAAGCAATCTGACGTACTGTAAAAACTGTACAATGTTGGCAATGTCTTAGTTAAATATTTAGCCCATTAAAAAAGCGCTGTAATCGAATCTGCTCATCGCCCGTGACGCCCAGACAAAGCTATCGTCCAACACAGATTAGATATTAACATTTTAATCGGTTTATTGCTTATTAACAACCAGATTTATGTCACAACGCAACGTCAATTAGATAAAAACCTAATGTGCTGTCGTCATTCCAACGTCGTTCACACACTACACTCATAAGCACGCTATTACCATAAATCAAATCATTGAGGACAATTTTATTATGCCTGAACAATTTTTAATAGCATAGTTCTGAATTGCAGTGTATATCTACAGCTGTCCAGGGACGTGGTACATAGGTTCGTTTATTGTATTAAGACTATTAAAAAGTTTCATTTGATATTCTTATCACTATGATCACTAAAGAAAATGATAATTCGCCATTTTGTAAAGTCCTCCATATTGGATTAAAATGGCGGTACTTAGGTAATCGTGCAATGTCGAGAGAATCAAACGTGTGGGCCAAATTTAACTTATAAGATAATATATGTTGATAGACAAGACAGAAACCGGACAGGTGAAACAAAATAAAAGCTTGTAGAATTCAAATACTTCAAAACAATTATTTTATCTAATTGTAGCGTTATAATAATTATTATTACCTACAAATCGTGTGAAAACGAGCCATTAAAGTTGATATTACAACGTTGTCTGATATTAATACTGCAATATACCTAGTAATGCATTAATTGGGTATCCAAATAGTTTTTGAATTCAGAACGACAAATAGAAAACCAAACATTATTTACTTATTTTCTGAAAAAAAAAAAAGAAAAACGTCAGGATGTATTACTTATCCGCATCATTGCATATTGAATCAGTAGCTTCCACACTTGTATGACAAAAATAAACATTAAATAGATTAAAATAATTTAATATTTCATTTATATGAAAATTATTGACATTGGCTGACAAGAAATACAGAAGATTGTTGAAGACAAATATAAGATTTATGAGGTGTGAGCTGTGTGAGTCACAGATATAGTGATCATATTGTTGGAGCGAGAATGCAAGTACTTTAACTACATCAAAAACAAAGACCGAGCTATATTTTTTTTTGTCCCTGTCAGCGTATCCGATTTTCTTCTAGGCCAATCCAGATGCTAAGCTAATTAGACAAAAGTATTGATAAAATGTCACTGTAAGAAATTTAATTTTTATATATATTTTTTATTTATTGGTGTATTTAAATACGAGACAATGTAGACAATTTAAGCGGGTTTGCTGGTTTTTCTAGCATGGTAATCGATTGTAAAAGTGGAAACGGAATAAAATTATTGCTATTTCATGTGTGGCCACAACATCGCACTATCTATAGCACATAAAAGACATAAATCTACCAAGAAAAAACTATGATAGATACTTAATTTCGGAACATCAGTCTGGGAATTTACTAAAAGGTAATTACTTATGCATTCATCATATTGCTATTTTTGCGATACTAATATAATAGAAAAATGGTAAGTGCAAATATTTTGTTGAAACCCTATTAACAATTACACGTACATACTTAGCCTGGAAGGAACTGTTATGAAGCGATAAGGCCGCCCGTTGTTTGTTTAATTTCTCTGTGTGTACTGTGGTGTGCAAGCAATAAAGAGTATATATACTCGCATATATAGTGTCTGTTGGATATATTGAAAGTATCTTTACCATGAAAACCATGAACTATGGTGTAAAACCAGGTTTTTAAGGTAGCGTATGATACGAATAGGAGATTATAAACATCGAAGGACAAATTTTAAGATTGTATTAAGAAAGATCATTATTTTATAATAAACCTAAGTCCTCCATAATGTTGTATTTCCTCAATTCTATGTACGAGCCGACAAACGAACAGTCGAGCCACAATCAGAGAACTAATGGTAAGCGCACCCATGGACAGTAGCAACAAGAACGGCATCATCAATGCGTTACAATCCAAGAAAAAAAAAGAAGTGTTCTCAAACGTCTGTACAATCTACCAACTCGACACTTGATTAGCATGGCTGATTATGGTTTTCTTACCTCTCATAGTGAAAGGAAACCTGACATTAGCAGGTGGTTGAAATAGATTCTCTAATTAGCGTCACTAAGCAAACCTGTGCCTTCAGGATGCAACGGATGCCCGACGGTAATTACAATTGGTAAGATGATATTAGTTCACAAGTTCCAATACATTTCTTTTATCGGGGCCTAGTCGTTAGTCAAGAATACTTTTAAACTATGTATATTGTAGAAAACCAGATGATTACTTTTGCATATTAGATTCTGCAATTACACGCAAAAGTACTTCATATCTTTTTTGCGGCACGCTAATTTTTATGTAATATATTATAAAAAACATTTATTTTTGGAAAGGTTAGGAATTTTATAATTCTTTAATTTTTTTTTTCAGTTGTTATGGTAATGTTGCCGATGTTTTGGTAATTTCTTTTTGGGGGCACTGCGTGTCCTCTTAAAATAGCCCTGTCTATAAATATATATATAATTTTTCCGTTCGTGTGTATGTCACTGAACTGCTCCTTAACAACTTTTTTATTTCAGTGAAATTGGATTCGAGAATGATTTCGATTATATTCGATCCGATAAAATAATTTGCATGTAGGAAGATGACATTTACCAACCCTCTATTTTAACTATAAATTATACAAAAAAAATCAAGAAGAAGAAGAAATTTACAATTGATAACACAGTTACGTATAAGAGTGTTTTCCAAGTGGTCGAAATTATAGTTGAAACATGAAAAAGATAACAGTCCAAATAAAGAAAAATAAAAAGTTATAATGCTTATTAATTCCTACCAAACAACAAAAAATTATGGAAATCGTACAAAAAGGCGAGATAGAAACATTTTCTAAATTAGAACTAAATCAATAATCCTAGGCATGAGAGCATTGTAATTTTACCTATGGAACAATACACGTGAGCTGTTCTAATCAAGGGATTATTGGTTACAACTATAAAGCCAGACGTAGACTATAACGTTGTAGACGATGGAATCTATGACGCAAGTGTATGGAAATGGATTATAAAAGATTTATTGGCACTATAACGACACGGTGAACCTATTATTCGGGCATTAGCGCTAGTACAATCAGCATTAGCTAATTAACAGAACAATACCTCACCTAGACATATTGAAATGTAGGTAAACGTATGGCAACAACGTCAGCTTGTGTAAAGTATATTGTTCTTTTGAGACCGTTATAAAGAGATTCCACTCGCTCTGGTTTACTAGAGAAAGTAAACAGTAACAATAAAATTATTTCACTTTCACGTTCAAAATTAATTATAAAAACGTCTAATGTAAAGGTAAAGAAATTTGCGGCAATGTTAGTGATGCATTATATGTAAAATTTCTATAAAAGAGATCGTTATTTTTGAAAAACAACTACAGAGATTTTAGGCTGTAAGTATATGAATATTTATTTGAAATATCGTACGTGAAAACAGTAGAGACAAACAATAACAGAATCAATACGTGAGCCTCAGTACCTAATATGGCGGAAATGTAAAGCGTTCGACTAACGATAATAATATTATAAACCGGATATTTTAACATTTATTTCAATAGACTTAACAAAACATACTTCCATACAAAATTATTTCGGACTATACACAATAAACATGTTAGGGACAATACATTCAGACCGGAACAAACATTTATCTGAACACTAACGAGCTCTCAGAGGATACGCTACATACGTCACTGCGGAATAAAAACATACGACATTTGAAATCAAAGCGCCATTGACCTTGCAAATATTCGTATAGAATTTAAATACAATAAATTCAAGGTGAAGAGTCCAGAGTTTGTTCCAACTATGCGGCGTAAATTGAAAATGATTTCAACTCGACATCTATATCTATGGAATCTGGAATCTATCTAGCGTTTGATTTATACGAAGGTCAGCTACCGTAAACATTATTGGTATTTCTCCAGTTAAAACAGTTATTTCTACATAAACAACGGCGAAGAGGAAGCCTATTTTCACAACGTGCTCCGACGATGTGCAAACCTTGGAATTTTACATAAAACAGCGTTTTACCCTAAAGGTATTTCAAATGTGTATTAATCAGCAGATAAGCTTAATCAAGTGTGTTTGCCGATACGTTATTAATATGTAATTCATAATACTTAGTTACTACATATCGGCATTACGTATGTATGTATATTATACAGCAATTTATAGTCTAATTTTTTCAGGAAGTTATTAGTGGAATTGGAAAGACCGTTTCTTGAACTTTTCTATTGCTGGAAGTTATAATAAAAATATGTAATACGTCGCCGAGGTCTGTAAATAATCGTATTGTATTCTTAGCATTGATCGTTCACTCAAGTCAATATAAACACTAACGAAAGCTAGCCGTGAAACATTAGCGTTCACGCGGGGTGGATTTGTTTCTTAATCGCGATCACCCCGTCACTTTCCACAAGGTTAATTCTAGTAATGTTGGGGGTGTTACGATTAGATAAGAATCGGCCCATTTCTAACAGTTAGAGGGCTTTTTGCCAATTTACTCAATTGTAACTCTTCTATTACGCATGTTCAGAATTTTATTTCTATCGAAGTTTTTTATTTTTTTTATGAGTGAAGTTAATAATTTGTTCTATGAAGATGAATAACATCGGAAACCCATCAATACTTTGCAAAACATTTCATGAACCTACTTATTTTTAACTTGATTAATTTCAGTAATACTTCAAGTTCAAATAATCATGACAGACCTTTAATCTGACAACATTCTTATATGCACAGTCGTTTGAAATCACGGAACATTAATTTATATAACAAACCATGAAGAAGAAAAACCCACTGTACGTATTTATTTTGAACATCACAATCTATCTATTTTCCACCTTCGAACATTTGCACAAAACCAATAATCTACGAGTTGCTTTAATGAAGAAATTCGACACGGTTTTTATACAACTATTTTAAGTCGGTGTCATTTAATTATTATCACAGTTAAGTTTGCTAATTTCATACACCATCGGGTTTGGAGAACCTTTTATGTGAGGCGAATTTATTAACAATGGGTTTCCTTAAAGCTTCATTCCGTCTTCGTTTTTTCTATAACTGAGAAACGATCAGGCGACCCACATAACGATAAGTGATTACCGTGAACTATGCACATCAGCACCACTAAAGACAGAATTCAAAAGAGAGAAGAAAGAATGAAAGTACTTGCGCTGAAGCAACCAGCGGGAACATGACGAGTGTTTTGTCGACTGACTCAAGCAAGCCAGCTAGATGGACTTCACAAAAAGATTGTAGTATAAGTGATAATATTGATGATTTAATGATAATATTGATTGATTACCTGTCATTTTAAGTTCATTCACGCTCGAGATAGTAAGAATACTATCGATTCGATGAATGTTCTAGTGCGTGTTTGTGTGTTTCTACTAGTGCGTGACTACATCGCGAGTAACTGCCGTAAGAATAAAGGAAGTACTATAAGATTCCTATGAATTACTTTACCGGCTCGAGTTGAAACTTACCAGTAGTAACCAGTTGCTGCAACCTAGAGGGTAGATCGGCCGTGGTCATCTCCGCACCCTGAGGGTGCAGGATGTCCGGCATGGCATTACGCCGGCCAGTCCTGCCAGTCTCCAGGAACTCCCGCGGCACCTCCTCGTTATTCCTGTCCTGCATTATTGCCATCATTCTCCGTACTGAAATTGCATTAAAGTAAATTTTTGGCATCATACGCTTGTTTACTTCGAATAGAGCACAAGAGGTAGGTACAACAAGTACCTTCACTGTTTACGACTATACAGACGAAACCAAAATGGATAACGGAAAATATCTAAACTGTAAAAAAGTTGTTGACTGACGTGCGGTTGCAAATAAAGATAAAACTACTTTAAACAATTTTAAATGGGTTAAATACATTTTAAAATCCAAAAGCAGACAGAAAGTATTTATTTCTATCTTTCACGACGCTCATGTTAAAGTTACCCAGAAACTAAACGACTTAATCAGTATTACATGAATGGACGAAGAAATGTGCAAATATCATTATCTATTTACACAAAGTAAATTAGTTATCTATATTCGTTCCCATGAAGATAAATAAATAATTTAAAATGATAACAGTTCTTTAGCTTCTCACGTTGCGCGTTGACGCACGAGCACAATAGTCAATTTGTCGAAGTGTCAATGTATTGACCGATAGAATTACGGATGGAACTACATTAACTCAATAATTGAATGATATCAACATAGTGGACTCGTACTGTTATGGTTCCAATTTCGGTCATCGACTCGAATATAATTTTAAATCACTAGTCCAATAAACAGTAACATATTGATATATACTTAGCACATTGAATAAGATTCTACAAGAGCAACAACAAGAAATTTATAACGACATAGAAGACGAAGTAATTGAAATTTGAAAGTGTCTTTTCAAACGACCACTTTGTGAAGAAGTATTATACAAATCAAAGCCTTTGGGAAGTGAAAGACTTTAGGAGATCGAGTGTAGTAGCTGAGTCGATGAGTTGTTAATTTTCAACATTACAGCAGTGTATCCACCTACGAGATAGATTAGTGATCAGCGAAACCCTAATTCTGAGTTCAAAATAATAGGTTCTAAAAAATATAAACTAAACTGGAGCAAGGTCGAGTGGTTGCAGTGAAATAAGGTAGAAGGGATTATGGTTGGAAAGACAAGTATACTATATGCCACGACATTTGCCGGAGTAGTCAAACAAAAGACCTTTAGAAAACGGTTTGAAAACGAAAGAGTTTTCAGCTTTCTCGACTGCGGCGGCAAAAAACTCATTACCAGTAATGGAGTAAAATCCAATAACGTGAAGCTTTGCAGACAACATTCATTTATCAACATTTCAGGTTACCGAGAAAAAGTTCGAAAGAATATACACAATTTGTATTGATCACTGTCACAAAAATGATGATTAATTTGTGCGTGAAAACGTAAACAAAATCCGCAGTAAGATGTAACGGAAGAAAAGGTGGAAAGAGCCAGTTTAAAGTAAGGCTGAAAAGTGTTGAATTACATCTGACGATTGTTATTATAAAGAAAAATACACACTGTGGCCATCTGATAGAATGAGAGAAAAAGTTGATGATGTTAGTACTCAATATCAAGGGTGCAAGAGTTTAGGATTATTATACATATAGCGTTTCTACTAGCAATAGTAGATGCATTGGCAGGATAATCTATTCCATCAGCGACTCTGATATATGTAAGTATTATTATTTTCTCACTATAAAATTTTCATTTAAGTTTGTCATCCTCTAATCTCAACGTATCCGTCATAAGCTTCTGATGGATGATCTTGACCTCGTTAAAAATGAATCATATACATATACTTATTCATCACTTGATGACGCATTCAAATGCTATAGGTATCTTACGACAATCTAGGCTAAGAGGGAAATCGAACAAAAAATATAGACCGGTGTAACTGTATGTAAATATGTGCTTGAAAAATACTAAAATGATGATGCAAACAAGAAATATAGGAAAACCGACAAAGTTATAAAAATTTACTTTACTGTTAGCTATCCAATTTTGTTTAACATCGAGGAAAACCTCACGGGTATTGACAATTCAATCATCCGAGAATAGACGTAAGATTACTGGATAAATCGTCGAGACGTGGATAAATAGCACAGCCTCGTATAATAATCTAAATATAGTAGCTACTGTTTCATATTTTTTCCAATTTTGCTACCTACGTACGTTAATACTATCGTCGAAGGCCAAAGAGTATAAAGTCTTATCTTATGACGTAAAGCCAAACTCGAAACAACGTTGAGTGATTGAGGATTAAAGTTCAGGCACTTCCAACGTCAGCACTCAGTATTTTCGCCAAGTAATTATTTCTTATAGCACGATCAGTAACATACTTCGTAGTTTATCTAGTAATACATGGTATATCTCTGTATTACATGCACGCATATGTGTTAAAACAATAGTAGAGCGAGTAAGATAGGAGCCATTACAGGGTTTTGAAATAGAAGTCTTTGAGATATACCTTATGTATATCTCAACTAACGAAATAAACGAACTTCGATACTTTATGACAAGGCATGAGTCTGGTAGGGCCAAAAAGTGGAATATCTTGTCTATAACCTAGAATTGACTACGAAAGAGTGGTATCTAGTTCTATTACAAATTACTATTAACATAAGATAGATAAAGCATACTCGCTTTTAGATTTTGTTGCGTCAATTTTTTCAGCATATTGCTGATACCTGTTATAGTGTATAGAGCAGGGATGAGCGCGTTAATTATTTTTATTCTAGAAATAGCTTATGATAATGTATTGTAATTAACAACACGTTTTACGAGGTGATCAAGACAACGAGGCAACACAATAATTGGCAGGAGCGAGCTACGATTGTGATGCTAATTACGAGCTACGCTCGAACCGTCTATCTGGTTTCCTTTCACAGCCCCAATAATAACCGCTTCTTAACGTATGACGCAACGCTTTGTTCTATGTAATTTACACACCTTCACATATTTACGTTTAAAATAATAAGCAATTTGGTAATGACTATTATCACTGAAACTTATTCACCTCGGTACAAGATAGCGTTGCTAAGTTAAACATACAATACTGTAACAAATTCTTTGTTTATTTTAAATGTCAAGCCTTCCGTAATATTTTGATTACACGGAAGAAAAACACGAGAGCAACTACTTAGTTAAGGTATAAGAATAGGTGACAAATTAGAATACTAAAATTCTATGACATTCAAGGTATTTTTGGTGTTTGTAGCAAAGCCATTTATTTACATTGGCCGAAGTAAATTAGTTATCAGCTTTTTGTCACTCAGTAAAAACTAATACGAGCTTATAAATAGCTTATAAATCAGAACGAAAATTAAGGAACCAAAAAGATATTCAATGACAACTGATTAGGTACATAGCTATTTGATCGTCAGGTATTCTAGTGACAATGAGGTTTCACAAAAAGTTTGCTATCAAAAACTTTGTTTAGCGTTCAGATTTTTCACAAGGTTTCCCCAACAATATTACTTTTTGTCCTTGAATTCACAAGTATCAATTTTGATGATTCAAAAATTTCATTTCTTTACAATATCTTTACAGTTAAATAATTGTGCTATCCATTTAGAAGATACCCTACTATGATTGAATTCTATTTACAAATGCATTCAACATATTTCACCATGTTACATCTTATGAAAGGCTTAAGAGAGGCTTGGAATAAAACAAATTAAATCAAATAGTCAGGTTAAGATTTTCTTTAAAAAAACTGCACTATTTGTTCACTACACAGTATTAAATGACTTGGTCACACTGACTTTGCTGCATTAATTTTCACATCATTACTTTTGTTTCGTAATTCCTTTCACTTAAGTTAATTTTGGAAGGGTATTATTTATTGTCATGATTTCCCAAAACAACACTTCATTAGTATAATCCTGGAATGGTCAGACGCATCTTCACCTACCGCAAGACTCGCCTAAATTTACCATTTGATTTTGTTGTAAAAGGCATTTTATTTAGGAAGCTAGTATGTTGTTAAATGAGATTAGGGGTCGACATTTGGTTGGCAAAAGTCCACCGATATCATTTTGGCTTCACGCAGAAATAAATTCTCACTAATTTGAAATCATGATTACCGGAATGTGAATTCATAAACCGTATCATTTATGCAAATTAACTCACGATTATCCGATCACTGATGTCCCTTCATACCTTTTATTATAACAATAACCTTCCCTATCGATTGCCATTATAATATAGAAATAAATCAATTGATGTCTTATAACCAATTATACGGAATAAAAAATGTCATTTAAATGTCATCTACATAATGTAGTAAGAAGTAATTACGAGAAATTGATTGAAGATTGACGACCAAAGTAAATTATAAACCCACAAGACAATTTTAGTATAAAAAATGAATAATGATATGATGACATAAATTGCAATAAAATGTGAAAGAATTGCCTTTGTATAAAACTTAAATTACACTAAGCGTTAAACGTTCGTATAAAAAATTTGTTATCGAAATGACGTCAATCCATTAATGGCCAATTACAGAGCACGGGTCTTTCTTCATTGCTTGAGGAGGTCTAGAGCATGTTCCATCACGCTGCTCCACTGCGGATTGATGGAGGTGTTTGTGCATTTGGATTGCCAAATGTGGGAAGTTTTTATTCATTCATTAAAGTGCCCTCCGAAGCACGGAAACGCTAAGGAATTTTTACCACTAGTGGTGATCTGTACAGGTATCACGGCGCCCGCAATTACTTAACTGCGTTGATTGTTTAGAATCGACGGCTATGAGCTATTTGAATGATTGAATGATTTGAATTATCGAAATGATTTTGAAATTTAAATGTACACTATACCATAATTTTTCGCTACTGATTTTTTTTTTTATTAACGTGCCTGGTATCTATTCTCAAAGCGTCACGTGAAAACCTCTTAGGAATCTTTTAGTAATAAGACATATCAATTTGGAACAGACACCCATAAATTAAAAAAAAAAGTACGACCTACAATTTCTATAATATGGATGTTATAATCTATTATATTTCTCGAAATGAATCTAGGGCGGGTTTAGCTAAGTAGTACTAAGACCGATAAGCCAGTACCACACTAGTGGCAATACATCTACTAGGTACCTATCAGCAATCCAATTAATCAATTAATTTATCTATATCATAAGCGCAACATTATAAATCAAGTATATTGGAACATGGAGGACTAATTGGCGACCCTATCACTGAAACATTACTCATAACTAGAATAGAAATCTGTTTTGTAAAAAATAACCAAATCAAGGATGATACACTCATCCTACAACCATAGTATCAGTGTATCATGTCAGCAGACAGGTAGCAAACCAAAATCTGCATTTAGTTATTCTATGGCACTACTACACAAATGAAGAAGTTACGAGCAATGAATTTTCTTAAAGATAAAATGTAAACAACCATTGCATGCAGGTGTTATAAAGGTTGCATAGTTTAACAAAACAACCCTTTAAGAAACAGAAGTAGAAAATATTGTTACTTATAACAAAACAATTATGAAAATATAGTAGACTGTCATAACTAGAAAAAGACATTGAAAAAGGAAAGATACAACTAAAACCAAAGTGTGTTCTCACCTTATTTTTACATATGGGTATTATAAGCATGTCAATGTGCTACATACTGTACAGTGAATATTTTATAGTCATTCAATTTAAAATAGATGCAACCTTTTCCCAAGTCTTTTAAAGTGAATAGTTTTACAGACAATAGGTAACTTAAAACCTAGGAGCATACTGTGCAATATATGTTTTTGATAGTATAATGTAAAGGTGTGCGATAAAAGAATTGGCGATGTACCATAACATTCCCGAGGTATCTTCGGCCTCAGTACCGTGGCGCCTCTGGCTGGAGTTACATGATCATCACTCTAATCTCATCATGCACCTTAAAGTCCTGAATCAATGCAAGTCATTTGTTAGTATATCAAACCTATGTTAGCCTGGAATCCTGTATGTGGTCGTAATGTGGAAGAATGATAGTCCAAACTAAATGTTTAGAAGCTCTGCAAATGGAATGTTAAGTTTTGTTCTAAAAACTTCAGATGGTGACCCCATCTATGTTCAGTATTTTTTACAGTAGAAAAATTTATTAAGACAACCTTCAACCTTTTTGCCACCAATGCTTAACATTGAAAAATAAAAATATCAATAACAATCAATAACAAGAGTAAATTGGATTGTTTATTAGATACAATGTATTGTTTATTACTATAAAATTTTGATACACAGAGGATACAGAGAAAGGTTAATAAAAATGTTTATACTTCTGTTCAGCCTCATTTACCTTTGGTATGTATTTTACCCTGTGTATATAAAGGTCAACATAATTTTTTCATTATTATTGCATCACCCTTGTAATGTCAGTATGAGATCACTTGAATTTAATTGTCCCACCATAGTGTTATTTTCCCTTTAATTGTAAGATATTGATTTATATGGTGTGGTGTAAAGGGGAATAATAGTGTGCACGAAATGCTGAAGGTAACTAAACTATTTAATTTGATAATAATGAATATGTACATGATCATATTTTTAAACATTAAAATGGCTGTAATAAGTTATCCTTAAGAGATAGACATATGCCTTCGTGGGCTTTATTGTAGATTTAGAAAAGAGCAACAATTCCGCCATACATTTTCTTATAATGTGTATTAAATGGATTAGGCAGCATTTTGATGAAAGCTCCAAATTGGCTTGATTTTTTCTGTCATCTTTTATTTCATCCAATTTAACAAAACATTAAAGATACCTTCACACACACACACATACACACCTTCCTCTCGAATCACTCTGTGCATTAGTGAAAACTGTATGAAAATCTGTTTGGTAGTTTTCAAGATTAGCATGAGAGACACAGCGGAGGACGTTATTATGTGTATAGATAAACATGCATGAAATTCTAATCATACTTTTAATAAGATTAGGGAGTGAAAAATATTATCATTTATTTTTTTTTACCTATCATAATGATGTGGCACTTTATATAATAGTAATTATGAGCCAATTTTCTTTACATTGTTTACATAATGATATAATCTTTTGTTTGTTGACATTAATTGTTGTTCTATTGTTCTATAGCACAGCAAATTGTTACAAAGCTGCATTTTAATTTTATGGATTGTAATAAAACATGACATCATCACAGAAGTATGATGGTTCATGGGCAATCTTAAACAATTACGCACATTTAAATAGATTTATGATTCCAATTAGTTTGAAGGTTGGCAAGATGACAATAACCGTAAGTGTCTGGTTCTACTTTTAAAATCTCATATATAGTATGTTTTAGGAAGCAGCTCTTTGATAGCATCATAATAGCATGATGCCTTAATATCAGAGGACAGCGCAAAATGTTATTGTTTTTAATGGCAAGTAATAATTTTATTTTCTCTGTTGTAAATGATAAAACACTATTTTCAAATATATTAAGCCGATATCAGTATTATACAGTCATCCAAGTTAACATTCCATTAGGCAGAGCTTAGAAAAATGAGGTTCAATTCAAACAAGCATCTACTCTAGTCTCCAAGCAACTGAACCGCGGTCAGTGACTGCGGCGGCGAAGCACCTCCATGCGGACCGCCGGGCCCCGCTTACCTGACCGGCTCTTCGCGCGTTTGTTGCTGCTGCGCTTTGGCACACGACCGACACGCACTCCTGACATCTTATACTTATGAAAAAAATATAGCTACTTAATTTTCAATGTAAAGTAAATAATATTTCAGCGTTATTAAAACCGTACTCACAATCACGAATATATTCGTCAAACTTTTCACAAAAAAATGTCTTGCATCGAAAAAATACTCCGGTACTGAATGTCGACCGATACGAGATTAATTATTTTTATAATAATAAAGCAACACTATTGAATATTTATCACTTGGAATATAAATGGAATTAAAAATGTGCACGAAATCCACAGAACATTACAACGGAGTACACAAGGACAATGAAAATGAAATGAGAGAAAATTTTGCTAATAGTCTCTATCGTTGACAAGCTGACATCTCTTTGACAGACAGTGAAAACAGAAATTACGAGATTGACATAAACGTATATGACAGCCTACGTCATCATTAGAACATCTGACGACGGCACGATTAAAAAAGTATAACCAGATATTATCATTTTGGCCTGTCATATATACATATGTAATAATATACGTCAATAATAACGTCATGCCGTCGTCGGTCTTAGTTGTTATCGTGAATAACGACCGTTAAGCCATGATGGAAGTATTCGGGTGGCATAAAATTTGTAAAAATTCCAACACTTGAGTTGAACATCTCTACAACAATCCACACTGATATACCCTGTTGGAGTACGCTCTAAAACCATTCCCTGTAGTGGAGCATTGATAGGCTAAAACTAAAAGCAGAAGGCGCGTTGAATATATTCTATAATGAAAAAATCAAAACGTAAACACTTTTATACA
>DWJN01001064.1:0-19643 GCA_018248895.1 Carystus phorcus
GAAAAATCATTAAAAAGGCAAATCGTCGATGCTGCAGAAGCTGTAAGGAAAAAAGTACGAAAGATGAGAGACCTTGAAGTTGACAATAAAAAAGCGCTAGAATCAGTTTTCAAGCCTGTTACAGAACCTCTTAACTTAATAGCTAACGTTGGTAGACAACCAGCTATTCCACGCGGTATAGAAGACGAAGAAACCAAATTACCTTATATTGATAATACCTCACAGAATGAAATATTTACTAGTGAAGAAAGCGATGAGAGTGCAAACGAATCTGAGATAGACAGTGACTCTTCGTATAAGTCACTCGTTGGAAGTAAAGATACGTCATCTTGGTCAGTTTCTTCTGAAGCACTTGTAGATGTTCCATTTGGTGTAAGAGTAAACTGTGGGCAGTTGATGTTGGGTTCAGCTCGTATAGTGGTCAGCGATGATTATATTATCGTGGGGGACCGCAAGTATCGAAATACACCAGGACTTAAAGAATTGCTGCTGAAAAAAAATTTCGATTTAAGTTTAGTAACAGACAGTGATATGCAAAATTATAAAACTATGTTGCTTGAAACCAATGCACATCGTCGAGACTATGATCCAAATAAACCAATAAAAAGTAATAAAGGACCAAAATATTTACAAATAATTAAACCTCTTTTCAAAGTACAAAGTGTAGTTTATGATAAAAAATTTAAAGGGAAGGGACTGCCATTAACGAAACTGTGGAAAAATAACGTTGATTTTATATATTGGGATGATCCTAATGAACTGGTGGATAGATTGAAATTATTAGTTGCATCTCGAGATGCAGGTAACTCAGGTGTAGACAATGAAATTATATCTATTATAGAGGAATTGCGTGAAAGTAAGATTATTAATAAATAAACAATTTAACATGCATGCGTCTCATTTTATTATCAACCTTACAATATAACACACCTCAAAGATGAATGTAGACAAATTCGGACATTATATTCATAAAAGATTGCGTTTATCAGATTTATTTGAATGTAATGACAATGCATTAGTTAAATCAAAAAACGGAGATTTTGATTTAAAATCTTCTAGACTGAGAGGGGTTCAATATCCTGTTGAAGCAGATGATGCTGTGAATAAGGATTATGTAGATCAACTGTACACAAAAATTACAAAAGAGTTTAATCACATGATTGGCTCCTTACGTTCTAAACTTACGATAGATGCTCAAACGACCGTGAAAGCCACTTTAAAAGCAAAGGTACCGGAAATTTTAACTCATATGCAAGATAACTTCTATACTAAAGCAGATATAGATAAATTAGTTCAAAAGTCTTCATCATGACGAAACAGCACATTGTAAATGAAATACACAAAATGGCACGAAGGAACTTCCTACGACGCTCTGTTATCCTGAAAGGTATAGATGATTTATGGCAAGCTGATCTGATGGACATGCAAAACCTCAAGAAATATAATAAAGGTTATAATTATATTTTAGTGGTGATTGACTGTTTCTCAAAATACGCTTGGACAGAGCCTTTAAAATCGAAAAACAAGATAAATGTCACTCAGGCATTTGAGAAAATACTAATAAATAGTCATCGCAAGCCTGCTAACTTACAAACTGATATGGGAACAGAGTTTTATAATACTAACTTCCAAAATCTTATGAAAACGTACAAGATTAACCATTATTCAACGTTTTCTACAAAAAAGGCTTCGATTGTCGAACGACTAATTAAAACTATCAAACATAAATTGTATAAATATTTTAGCCTGAACGGAAACTATAAGTGGGTAGGTACACCAATAAGTATTATGTTGCAATCATATAATAATACAAAACATCGCACAATTAAGTTGAAACCAATCGATGTTAGTAAATCTAACGAGCTTACAGTTAAAAGAAATATAGTTGAGACACAAAAACATGTGTTTGTCCATAGCAAACCAAAATTTAAAATTGGTGACTATGTTCGCCTCAGCAAATACAAACATAATTTTGAGAAAGGCTATACTCCTAATTGGTCAACTGAACTCTTTACAGTAACAAAAATTAACAATACCAAGCCAGTAACTTATCATATAGAGGATCAACGAAAACAAGCTATATCAGGTACTTTTTACGAACAAGAACTTCAAAAATCTAACTACCCTGGTATATATTTAATAGAAAGAGTTATAAAAAAGAAAGGAAATAAACTTTTTGTTAAATGGTTAGGTCTAAATAATCAAGAAAATAGTTGGATTGATAAATCTGCTATAGTGAATTGAAATAACAGCTATATAATCTATATCAATAGAATATTTTTTTCATTGCACTTCATATAATGCAAGGAGGAGGACTAGTTAATAATATAATTGAAAATCTGCCGTTTGAGCTTCATTTGCCTGGATATAATTACTGTGGACCAGGAACAAAGCTCGAGAAACGTTTATTGCGAGGTGATCGAGGTATAAATAAGCTAGACGAAGCTTGTATGCATCACGATATTGCATACGCAAACCATAAAGACTTACCAAATCGTCATAAAGCTGATTTACAACTATTAAATATGGCAAAACAAAGACTTAAAGCAACTGATGCCGGTAGAGGTGAAAAACTTGGCTCATGGATAGTGGGCAAAGTTATGAAAGCCAAACTAAAGTCAGGAGCTGGTGTTAAAACGTTCAAAAGTTTCGTATCAAAAATAAAATCAAAGATTAAGAAATTAAAAGTTAAGAATAATAAATCTTTAATAAATGCTGCTTATTCCGCAGCACAAAAACTATATCCAAAAAATCCAAAAATTCAGATTCCACGTGTGATACCTCTACCAAAAACTGGAGGCATTTTGCCCCTAATACCAATTTTTGCTGGTTTGTCGGCTCTAGGAACATTAGCGGGTGGTGCAGCTGGTATTGCAAAAACTGTAAGTGACTACAAAGCAGCGCAAAAAAATCTACGTGAAACTGAACGCCATAATAAAACTATGGAAGCCTTAGCGTTAGGTAAGGGCTTGTACATTAAGTCACATAAAAATGGTAAAGGCTTATATATAAAACATTCAAAAAACTGACTAAGAAGCTACCTAATCGCCCGCTAACTAATATTGATATCGAAAAGTATGCACGTGGCATACCATACTTTCGAGGAGTATACATGAAGGATCAATTGCCAAAAGTGCCTAAACGGATTGAATGCGGAATTGTTAACTTGGACAACTCTAAAAATGAAGGAACACATTGGGTAGCTTATGTTAAAGTAAACAGCTGTTGTGAATATTTTGATAGTTTTGGGGATTTAAAACCTCCAATGGAATTAATGCTCTATTTTAAGAACTGCACTGTTTTTTATAACTATACAAGATATCAGAAATTTAACACTGTAAATTGTGGTCACCTATGTTTAGAATATTTGTGGAGTTATTGGAATAAAAATATATAAAATGTAAACTTTTCTTTTATTTTTATCATTTGTAAGATGTCACTCACCTTGTCGATAACTGGGAACTCGTCTACCTTATCATCATTCTACCCTAATACTCTACAGCTTAGTGGACGGTATGAGTGCGCCTTGTTGCATTTTTCAACGTTTAATTCAATTCCAAATATCGACAAAACAAATAATAAATTATATTATGGTTCCAACGAAGTCATTGAAATTCCAGAAGGCACATATGAATTGCAAGATATTAGTGACTACTTAAAATCGGAAATAAAAGATACATCTATCAATCTTCAATGCAATAACAACACTTTAAAAACTGCTATATACTGTACGAAAACTATAAATTTTACTAAAGAGGACACATTTAGAGATGTGTTAGGGTTTAATAATCAAATCTTAGAAGCTAATAAATGGCATATGTCAGAGTTTCCTGTCAACATTCTACCTACAACCGTGATAAGGATCGAATGTGACATTGTGAGTGGCTCGTACATAAACGGAGAACCAAGTCATATTATCCACGAATTTGCACTTAACGTACCGCCTGGTTATAGGATAATAGAGATTCCAAAAAACGCAATCTATTTTCCAATCAACCAAAATAATATAAGCAGCATACATATCAGAGTGTTAGATAATAATAACAGATTAATTAATTTACGTGGCGAAGAAGTACAGCTATATTTACATCTTAGAGAAAAAAATGATTGACTATAATAAATATATACCTCTACAAACTCGAGATATCAGTACCACTCAAGCTATCAAGGAAACCAGAGCTCGCTCAAAAAAGAAAATAAAATTAACTAAAGAAAATAAGGCGTTCCTCAAAGCTATCGGTTTGTTAAAATGAATATCTTAGATGTTTTATCTGCTCCTACATACGACAATACTGTTGAAGGAATCGAGTTTCACTCTTACAAACCTTACGTAACGAGTTTTAATAGAAACGATGAAATCCGAATACCCATTAATCAACAGGATCTGTATGTACTTCCATCAGCAAGCACTCTGTATTTAGAAGGGACTGTAACAGTTACTAAAAAAGATTCTAAAGAAGCGGCTTCTAGTGTACATTTTACGAATAATGGTTTACTTTACTTGTTTCAAGATATAAGGTACGAACTGAATGGAGTAGAGATTGATAAAATTAAAAATGCGGGCATTACTACAACTATGAAATCATTGATATCAATGAATGAAAGCGAGTCAAAGATATCTCATGCTTGGGGTTGGAATATTGAAGGCATAAAAAATATTACAGGTGGCAATTTTTCTGCTTCTATACCACTTTGTAATATTATGGGGTTTGCAGAAGATTTCAAAAAAGTTGTCATAAATAGTAGACATGAACTGATATTGTTACGAAGTAATACGAATTTAAATGCTGTAAAACTCAACACCGGTGAAATTTTAAGTGACGTGCAAATAAATAAAATCATATGGCGCGTACCACATGTCAAAGTTTCTGATAAAGAAAGAATAACTTTCTTAAAACTATTAGAAAAAGATCGCCCACTCCAGATGATATTCAGAAATTGGGATCTTTATGAATATCCAGCATTACCTAAGACTACAAAACATACCTGGTCTATCAAAACTTCTTCGCAAATAGAAAAGCCAAGGTACATAATAATCGGTTTACAAACAAATAGGAAGAATAATTCAAGTTCTGACATGTCTCAATTCGATCATTGCTATATTCGTGATGTTAAAGTGTATCTCAATTCAACCTACTTCCCTTATGAAAATTTAAATATAAGTTTTGCAAATAACAGAATTGCTTTATTATACGAACAATACACTAGATTTCAACAGTCGTATTACGGCAGACGCTCAGAGCCGTTGTTAAGTGAAAAACAATTTAAAGACTTAGCGCCGCTATTTGTTATCGATTGCTCTAGACAAGCTGATAATCTCAAATCCGGTCCGGTGGTGGACGTAAGGGTGGAAATTGAGAGTGATAACGACATCCCAGACCAAACTTGTGCGTACTGTCTTATATTAAATGATTGTATTGTTGAATATAAACCGCTAAGCAACATTGTGAAAAAGATATCATGAGTTCGAATACCATTATACTAGATGTTCAAGGATTTAAAGACCTGCATAATAATTTTATAGTAAAGGAATTAGCGTTTACAAGTCGCCAATATACACAAACCTTTTTGATAAAACCACCCTATTTGTTCAAATGTTTGACAAATGAAGAAAAGAAGCAAGTTAGTTGGTTGGAAAGAAAAAGAGGTATATTTTGGAACCAAGGATATATTGATTACAGAGAGTTTCGACGCATAATCGTTCCATATCTGGAAAATAAGGAAATAATTGTAAAAGGTTCAGAAAAGGTGAAATGGGTAAAGAATCTTTGCGCAAATTGTAATGTGATAGACCTAGGTGAAGAAAGTTGTCCTAATTTCTCTGTATTGCATAAAATGTACTGTGAAGGAAAAACTAATTTAAATTGTAGTTATCATTTAAAACATTGTGCTTTAAAAAATGTTTTGTGTGTTAAAAAATATTTAAATTGGAAATAGTAATGTAATTTTCTAGTGTATTACGGATATTTAAATAAAAAGATTAAATCAATAGTTATATTTTTATTTTATTGTTTTGACCCATATTTACAATGTTTAATTAACACCCTGAAATATAATATACAATAATAACTTAAAATTAAAAAAATTAAAAATTAAAAATTAAAACTCATTGTCTATTAAACATTTAGATATCTTCTTAACTAACGATTCTGTTTCATCCATGACGCTGTCTATAGAGTCCTTCACAATGTACTGCGCACTTATCACAATGTTCTCACTTTCATTATCACTATCACTTTGAGCATTGTTCTTGCAGAGATCAATGACTGAAATTTTAATTAATTTAATGCCTCGTTGGGCTACTCGGCTCATAACAAAAGATTTCGTATGGTTATGTTTTTTCAAAGAGTCTCTGCGACGTTGCTTGGGTTTTTTCTCTTTCGAGTCTTTGTACTGATCGGGTTTACAGCGCATCAGTTCGGAGAAGCCTTCATACGGATCCTGTGCGTACTGGGTAAACATAAGCTCTGACTCAGATACCTGAAAATATACAATAATACATTTTCTATATTAATAAATACAAACAATCATAAAATAAATAGTAAATAAAATGAATATAGGTACTTCACTTACCGTTGACATTATTATGATAATTTGCTGTTATCTTGTAAAAACCACTACTCAATTCTTGTAATATTACTTAAATAATAAAATACAAACCAACAATCAACTTTATATATTACCAATAATTGTTAACTTAGCATTCACTCAAACCTATAGGTTAGTGATTTGAAAATCACTCTTTCTGTAATGGTGTTATGGTTGAATGTAGTAAAGGCTGTAGTATGAATTGCAAACTGCAAGTTTGCATTATATTTAAACACATGTTGCAACATGTACAAAAGGCATAGGTAAGGTACAGAAACCTCCTGTGATATAAACTAATGTACTCTAATAATTTTGAAAAATCACTCTTTTCGTAATGGTATTATGGTTGATTTTAAAAGACAGTAGTATGAATTGCAAACTGCATAATATTTAAAACATATTACAACGTGTATAAAGACATGTTAGAACATGAACGAGGGTATGAGCAGAAGCCTTCTTTGATATAAATTAATGTACTCTTATATTTATGTAACTGGAATAGTTCAATGAAACAAGTTCGTATTTAATAAATTTTATTTATTCATAACTAATACAATACATATAATTAAAACGATTATGATACATACACTTACTTTTATACACTAACTAATTTACTTACATTATTGTTTAAATGAAACTTGAACATCGACTAAATACAAATTATATTTAAATTGGTTTTTTCATTTCTTTACACATATGTATTTTACTAACAACAATCATATTTATTACATCTTAGACATCAGTTTAAATTTTCTTAAAAATTGAAGAATGCCCCCAAGCTCGGGTTGCAACATTACAACTTGATATGAAACGTTTATCATCATTACTTGATAGCGTTATTTTCTTTACACTTTGTGTGAAAATTTCATGCTTAATTGATTTGAATAGAATATTTTTCCTATGGATTACATCTTTATTAAATAACACATTCTGATAATCATCTATAGTTAAATCACGTACCACACAGGGCTTTATTCCTTTTGCTCTTTTAATTTCATGACTTTTTAATGAAGTTTTTAATGAATATAACTTTGACCGCAAACCCACGAATTCAGTAATAAGTGTCCCCCCTTTTCATCTTTAAACAATCCTGGAACTTTTTTATTAATCTGAGGTATCATAAATTCATTTTGTATGTTATAGTTACTAGTATCAAAATACTGTAAAAACTTGCATTTTAGGTCATTGTAAAAATCGTCTGTGTATATTATATGAACAAAAGAATCCGTATCGGTGTAACACAATCGTACTCTATTGGCATAATGAGGTTTAACTACATTACAATGAAAATGATACATAAGTGATTTAGATAACTCTAAAACAGTAAAACCTATATATATTGGTTTACCTAAAACTATTTGATCACGTTTCATTTGTATTGATACTAAGTTTGCGGATAAGACTGATGAACTATGAAAAAATGGGTTACTTATGAGATTTTCAGCGCAGTTCGATTTTTTAGTTTTATTATTTGAGCAATCCCAGCAGTAAACTAAATGAACCCTCACTCTTTTTTCGGTGTTTTCTAATGTTTTTCCAAAAACGCTATTATTTAATAACTTAAACGTGATCCACTTAGAGGTTGATATAATCATTTAAAATTGTAGTTTAAATGAAATACTAAATTTTTTATTGCAAAAGATTTCAGCTCTCGTAGATCATTCTTTAATATACAATGATGTTTTTGAAGCGCAGTATCTATTAAATATTTAACTTGATCATAAATATGTTTTAGAAAACATTCTGGATATATATTTACTCCAGTTTTAGGTGTAGTATACCGATAACTTGTATTACGTCCTTTGAAACAGGAATGTATAATATCAACGTTATCATTGATACGTATAGTACTGTTATTTTTGTGCTTATTAGACCGCAAATGACTAATCCAATAACGAGTATTGACATCAATGTTGCAATCCGAACAAAATGGCATTTTAAGAATCACGATAACAATATTGCAAATCAAAAGTAATAAGTTACCTGCTGTAAAAATTAATCTTCACAAAAAATTATCCAATCAGGTTTTCGAATTTTCACGCCCTCAATCGCCAATCAAGTAAGTATATACAGTCTATTTGCAAACGACGATCCTTAAATAACATAAAATATTTTTTAAATAAATATTCAAATTCTCTCTGACATGTTCTAATTAAGAACTATGAACGTACATGCTAACCAGATAACAAAAAATGAACATTATCACGATAATTTTAATGTAACTACGAAATATTCACTCACCGTATATTCACTGTAATAATTTCTTCTCTATTAATAGTGGTCAAGGTATTTACATCTCCCAAGGGAGTGTAGTATGTTTCAAAGTGCAATATTTCGCTTGACACTGAGGGCTCTGCTGATCCTCACTTTGTAATAAATAGTTATCTGAAATTTAAAATCACAGTTATTGTAATAATTCAGATAATAACTTAATTAATAATATAATACTCTTAGTTTGAAATAAATAAGCTGAAAAATTTTTTACTAATTTTTAACTAAAATTTTACACGTGGTTTTATGTTCAAAACGCCATACTTTATGAGAAAATTAACTTTACATTTTGCATTATGAATTGCAAACTGCAAGTTTGCATTATATTTAAAAACATATTGCAACATGTACAAAAGGCATAGGACAGAAGCCTCCTGTATTATAAACTAATGCACTCCAATAATTTTGAAAAATCACACTTTTCGTAATGGTATTATGGTTGATTGTATCAAAAGACAGTACTTAGTATGAATTGCAAACTGCATAATATTTAAAACATATTACAACGTGTATAAAGACATGTTTGAACATGAACGAGGGCATAAGCAGAAGCCTTCTTTGATATAAATTAATGTACTCTTATAATTATGTAACTGGAATAGTTCAATGAAACAAGTTCGTATTTAACAAATTTTTATTTATTCATAAGTAATACAATACATATGTATAATTGAAACGATTATGATACATACACTTACTTTTATACACTAACTAATTCACTTACATTATTGTTTAAATGAAACTTGAACATCGACTAAATACAAATTATATTTAAATTGGTTTTTTCATTTCTTTACACATATGTATTTTACTAACAACAATCATATTTATTACATCTTAGACATCAGTTTAAATTTTCTTAAAAATTGAAGAATGCCCCCAAGCTCGGGTTGCAACATTACAACTTGATATGAAACGTTTATCATCATTACTTGATAGCGTTATTTTCTTTACACTTTGTGTGAAAATTTCATGCTTAATTGATTTGAATAGAATATTTTTCCTATGGATTACATCTTTATTAAATAACACATTCTGATAATCATCTATAGTTAAATCACGTACCACACAGGGCTTTATTCCTTTTGCTCTTTTAATTTCATGACTTTTTAATGAAGTTTTTAATGAATATAACTTTGACCGCAAACCCACGAATTCAGTAATAAGTGTCCCCCCTTTTCATCTTTAAACAATCCTGGAACTTTTTTATTAATCTGAGGTATCATAAATTCATTTTGTATGTTATAGTTACTAGTATCAAAATACTGTAAAAACTTGCATTTTAGGTCATTGTAAAAATCGTCTGTGTATATTATATAAACAAAAGAATCCGTATCGGTGTAACACAATCGTACTCTATTGCCGTAATGAGGTTTAACTACATTATAATGAAAATGATACATGTGTGATTTAGATAACTCTAAAACAGTAAAGCCTATATATATTGGTTTATCTAAAACTATTTGATCAGGGTTCATTTGTATTGATACTAAGTTTTCGGATAAGACCGATGAACTATGAAAATATGGGTTACTTATGAGCTTTTCGGCGCAGTTAGATTTTTTAGTTTTATTATTTGAGCAATCCCAACAGTTAACTAAATGAACCTTCACTCTCTTTTCGGTATTTTCTAATGTTTTTCCAAAAACGCTATTATTTAATAACTTGAAAAAATCCTGTTCAAATACACTTTTCGCGCTTTGTCGTAGTTGCGTATTCAATTCGATATATTCCTTCAAAAATGCACTTTGTCGAAACGTTATGACTCTGTGTACTTTACATAACAATAATCCATGTTCAAGACATTTCTTTAAGTGAACATAATGAATTACATACTTATACTTATTATAAAGATTTGCAATAAGTTTTTTAGTTTTTCCTCCTGGCGGTATGCATTTTTCAGGACAAAAAGGTAAGTCATTGTGCAAAATATGAAGGGTTTCAGGGTACAACAGATCCACTTCTAGTATAAAACCCCATTCCGCGTTGTCTAGTATATTTTCTATGTCTAACTGGTCTATTTCGTTTTGATTTAAAAATCGAAAACCTGAGTGAGGTAAATACTGACACATACTATAGCCGTAAAGATTATTACAATCCAAATAAGTTATGAAACAGTTCGGTTTCGTTGCATCACACGAAGGCATATACTTATTATTAGCTTTTGCATAGCGATGAGAACACATACATAAACCTCCCCTAATTCCATTTTGTATCATTCGCACAATAGACAAATCTGTTATGAGTTCTAGTTTAACTCCTGTCTTCAAAAGCATTGCATCAAACGATAAACTAGGTGCAGTAATATAAAACGCAGGATCGAGTTTATAATGCAACTTACAAGTTTTTCGAAAATTTTGAAATATATCGGTAAGTAAAAGTACGTCTGTCTTTAAATATAAGTCTGTATATTCACCCAACGTCTTTATGTTAAATTTGTTCCATATCAATTTAGCGTGGTCATAGTCCTGCTCTGAAATATGATCATTGCTTAAAGAATTGAAAAATAAATATTTTGCAGGTAGTGTTTGTTCCTCATAACATTTCCAATTGGTTACGTAATCATAGGGATAAATGCCTTTTCGTGTGAGTAAAAGGAACTGATCATTATCAGGAAAATGATAGCGTAAATTAATGAAATCCTCAATTTGCATAGTCTTCGACAACTTGTCTAAACTAGCACCTAAAAAATGAAATGAATCTAAAAATCTAATCTGTACATATTCGTTATCCTTGATATGCATAAACTTCGAAAATGAAATATATTTTTCTTTAGTCTTTGGTATGATGTTTAATTTCCCCGGCATTTCGCCTAATTGTTTAATAAACAAATGACAATCATAACCTGTCAAATTATGAAAAAATATAGGTATGAACATAGGTGTCTTATACTGTAAATTACAATGTCGATGAGCTGCACCACGATATAGACCAGTAATATGACAATGATCTCTAACTTTATTATTCCATAATAGATTTTCACATATGTGACATTTCCAAGCATTTTCATAATCAATAACGTCTTCCTCAGAAAATATAATTGAGACATTTTGGGTCAATATATTATAAATCTTCTTAATATCTTCAGTAAGAAAATCTATAAATTTGGACACACAATCAATTCCACGATACGTCTTAAATTCATTAAAATTGATATTGCACGATGAAACAATATTATATGCAAAAGCTGAAGGAATATGCCGCTGTAAGCGTGACGTATTCGCGGTATCAGATTCATGGTTGGAAATAGGTTCAAGTAATGTTTCGAAATCAGCATAGATAGTGAATGGAACGTTTTGTTTTCTGTTATAGTTTTTAAATTGTAAGTATGTTCCTTTTTCGGGCAAAATAGTTACAACCCCACCACACAAATGTGACTCAAATTGATCTTCAGAAGGAAAAAACACTAAACAGACTTCGCAAAAATATAGCTTGCCATGATGTTTAGTTATTTGATTTTTAACGAGACGTGGTAAATTTTTAATGAGACAATAATGAGATGAATGACCATTTTCTAAAAACAATAAGTGAATACTTTTGGAATTATGATTGATTTTATCGGGTCGATATAGAGGACCCGTTATAGTTTTACCATGCTTTAAACCATATATGTAAATATTTAAGAAAGGATTATTTCTTTCAAAAATATTTATATCTGAAAAAGTGATTGGAAATGAAATATCATTTACGTTCAAGACGTCACGAAAATGTGGGTATGATGTAACTCTCTCAGGGTGCCGAGTGGTTGGATGTAAAGCGGCAACTACACACCACAAAAAACAGTATTTGTCTTCGTTTTGAATGTTTAAACATGCCTTTTTACTCTTTATAAATTTAGGTAAATCTATAAAACGTGATCCACTTAGAGGTTGATATTTGTTAATATTAATTTCTAAATGTGAATTACTCAGAAACGTCCAACCACTATCTCTTTCTTGAAACTCTTCAATTTTATTTAATAGTGTTGATATAACTTTTTCGTACATGGATTTAAAATTGTAGTTCAAATGAAATACTACATTTTTTGTTGCAAAAGATTTCAGCTCTCGTAGATCATTCTTTAATATTAAAAAGAACGCGAAAAGTTCAAAATTAATTTTGACACAATGATGTTTTCGAAGCGCGGTATCTATTAAATATTTAACTTGATCATAAATATGTTTTAGAAAACATTCTGGATATATATTTACTTCAGTTTTAGGTGTAGTAATCCGATAACTTGTAATACGTCCTTTGAAACAGGAATGTATAATTTCAACGTTATCATTGATACGTATAGTACTGTTATTTTTGTGCTTATTAGATCGCAAATGACTAATCCAATAACGAGTATTTACATCAATGTTGCAATCCGAACAAAATGGCATTTTCAGAATCACGATAACAATATTGCAAATCAAAAGTAATAAGTTACCTGCTCTAAAGATTAATCTTCACAAAAATTTATGCAATCAGGTTTTCGAATTTTCACGCTCTCAATCGCCAATCCAGTAAGTATGTAATACAGTCTATTTGCAAACGACGTTCCTGAAATAACATAAAATATTTTTTAAATAAATATTCAAATTCTCTCTGGCACGTTCTTTTTAAGAACTATGAACGTACATGTTAACCAGATAACAAAAAATGAACATTATCACGATAATTTGAATGTAACTACAAATATATTCACTCACCGTATATTCACTGTAATAATTTCTTCTCTATTAATAGTGGTCAAGGTATTTACATCTCCCAAGGAAGAGTAGTATGTTTCAAAATGCAATACTTCGCTTGACACTGAGGGCTCTGCTGATCCTCACTTTGTAATAAATAGTTATCTGAAATTTAAAATCACACATATTGTAATAATTCTGATAATAACTTAATTAATAATATAATACTATTTATAAATAAAATATTATTTACGCACAATAATTACCTTATAGTATCTTGATGACTTTTCCAACCACTTTAAATATAATTTGTATTTAGTTGATGTTACTTTCATTCAGTAAATTTCATTTAAACGAAATACATTGTTCGCTTATACACAATAAGTAAATAATAGCGATAGCTAATGAGCGCTTTGGCAAAAACAAAAGTATCATGTTAACGTCATGTCGCAATAATTCCAGAAGGTACTCTGCAAGACTGCAATTTTAAATAGGGTTGACACTTGTCAATTAAAATATCATTACTATTCTCCGCGAATAATTACTGTAACAATATTTTGTTTACTTGTATATGAATTAGAGCTTGTTCTTGATATTTTAAACTTAATGTAGGTATTAGTGGTTCACGTATTAACTGTTTATTGATCATATTGTTTTAATAAAATTATTTCTTTTATAATTATTATATCGAAATGTAATTACAGTAATATGTAATAAATAATGAGACAAGTTTAATGTTTGATAACGTTTTCACATACTATTTTTTATTTACAACGTTTAATTTGTGATGTGATATTTAATTATTGTCTGTCGACCCTAACAATGAGCAATATAATGCAAAAAAGATCCATATTTCAAACACAAATATTGTTATTGCTTAATCAAAACTGTTATTTAGCAGTTGGTATCTGCATTACTAAGCGAATCTGGTTATGGATGCCACTTTCACATATTTACTGTAAAAATGTAATCGTCAGTCCTTACATATTATATAGTATGTACGACATTTTTATCGACAGCCCAGTTATTTCGCTGCGTAACCAAATTTACAACGATTCACAAAAAATACTTAGTTATCATTTTTAGGAATATAATACGTACAAAGAAGAAATATTACCTTTCTTAATTGATTTTGTTAAATATACTTACATTCAATTTAGCAATTTATTTGTCCATTCTGACTTATAAACTACCGTGTTGGGAGCTCGATATTACCTCGAATTCAACACTCAATCGGCAAGCACGGGCTCTACTAGTTTGCAATCCAGGACTCAAGTAGTAGTAATACCGACTAATGTAATTGTACTTCGACTGGCTACCATTGAAAATGTAAGTGAATTATATGTTTTATTAATTTTCTTGTTTAAATTCAGATCTACAAATTAATATTTCAGATAATATGTAGTAAATACTTTGTAATTTTTTCCATTAGCTTAATTTACAAATAATTATTACAATCGAATTCAAGTACAATGTCGAGTACATTTCTTACTAGTTCATTGTAACTAGACAAATCTTTACTTAAACATTTTTTCATTCATCATTATCATTTCAAGTCATTATCGTCCTCCTGCACAAACCCATTTTATTTGTGTTAGTGTTATTATTTCAAGTGACATCTATTAAAATTTTCTTTATAATTTTACAGGTTGGACTCTGAGAGTGATCAACGTAACAACACTACAGGTGTTGAACTCCTTAGAAAACCTACAATGAAGCGCAAATCTACTTCGGTAAAGAAATCCATTGCTGGTATAGGGTAATTATTACTACATTTATTTATTACTCTTAACTTGTACTTATTTCAAACTTTTCCACTAAGGATACTAATTTATACATATTTTATGTAGTCAATTTATTTCACGTTGCGTTTATCATATATTTGTTTATGTTATCCATTTTCGTATTAGTGTATTATTTAATTCATAGTAACAGCCTAAATATAACTTGGTAAATCTTCGTCAAAACAAGTCAAGTGTTTATCTAACAAGTAAAAACGATTTCCTAACGTCACAGTCAATAACTTTGGTACTTACATTTTTAGACTGAATCTATTGTGATATGTAACCAGTAAACAAAATTTTAATGATATACCCCTGTGAACATATTATCACCTAAAGTTATAATAAAAATAACCATTTATTTGTTTGTTTCAGAAAGAAGCCAAGGTCTGTGGACATATTTAATCTTAGTCGTGATGACGACAAATCCAAAGGTACTGGGTGAAAATTATTTAAAATGACCATTTTGACATCACATCTTGTCCTTAAGCAATATTTAACAAAATATTCTCTTGTCTTAACAAATGAGAGCTTATTATAGTAAAATGGTACTTTACCTAAAATTTTATTATAGTTTTACGTACCTAATTACAAGTATTTAGTAACTAAATTTCTATTTTCAGACTAAAACCGGATTTCGCCCATACAAAATAATTTGTCCTTTTCTCGACTAGCGTTACAAAAACATTAAAAATAAAAAGAATTAGATAGTTGAAATACTTGATTATTATTTGTAAACATAATAATATGATTAGTTATAGTTATCGGGTAAAGCTATCTAAATTTATTTATTTTGTAAATAAATACTTGACTACAAACAGATGTCCATAATTTTGTTCATTTTCGTTATTCCTTTTTCACACGACCTGTTTTAGTAATATTTGAAGTTTATTAGATGACAACACTCACTGTCTATGGAGCCAATCAGATGCCAGAAGCCATAATGTGTCCGCCATTTTGTTTCGTATGTCAAAGTGAGTGAATGCGTGTTTTTGTGTCGGCGAACGAAATTACAACTTTATTTCATCATTTTTGTTGTCTACTAAACTGTAGAGGTAAGATAATACTTATATATTTAATTTGTTCATAAACACGCATTATTTCAATCATTATTATTAAAAGAAAAATGCTTTAACTTACTAATGTTCTTGTTTGACTTAATATGTTTGAGGTTATGTTCCAAGTAGCGAGTTTGTTCATTTTTGTTATGATTTAGTCACGTTTTTTGTTACGTCACAAAAATGATATAACAAAACTGAACTAAAGACGCATTCACAAGTATGATTTTTATTTTTATTGTGGGAGCATATTAACTTAACCTAACCTTCAATTTTTTTTCTGTCTGTACGTCTCAAACTTCAAATACCTAATTCAATTACTGTAACCACAGCGTTTACTGTGAATTAATGGTATGTTTTGTTTTTAACGCTCACATGTATAAACCGTAAAATTTTTGTGATATTAATTTTATTACTGAAAAGAAATAAATCCTTATCAATATTTTTCTTTTTAGAATGCCGATGACAGCAGCTGAACGTCAGCGACTATATAGACAACGATTAAAAGAACAAAATCCGCAAAAATTTGAAGAATTAAGATTAAAAAATTTAAACAGAATCAAGAAGAAATATTTGAAAGTTTCTAAACTAACAGAGAATCAAATACTAATTAGAAGGAAGAACTGGAGAAAGCTTAAGAAAAATCAACAGAAAAAACGGGACCCTCAAGAGAAAACCAAAAAAAGTTCAAAAGAATATCAACGTTATTATAAACGTCTGAAAAAAGAAAATGAAAAAAAAGAAAAAATTATTAATGAACAAAGAAAAAAAATTCAAGAAAGTCTATCGACAAAAAATTCTCCTTGATTGCCAAATATCGACAAATGCATCGAAACAGTCGCATCCTAGTATTCAAGAACAAGCACTGACACCAAATTCTAAATCAAACGAAATTACCCAAACCATGACTACTCTTTCAGAACAGGACAAAGCGAAAGTTAAAAAAGTTATACTACAAAATTATGTTGTAACAGAAGCAATCAAGCAGGAATATATGAAAAATACAAACATAAAAAAAGTTTTGAGAAATATCTTTACATCTCAGATTGTACGAAAGTATAAAATGCAATCAAAAATGAAACGCGTCATTGGTTTAAAAAGTAGAATCCGCAATCTTTCAAAATGTGTTGTTCCTAAACGAAATAGCAAGTTGGTAAAAAGAATTCGACGTTTTTACCTGCGGGATGATGTCAGTCGGGCTTCAGCAGGGAAAAAAGAAACCAAGACCTATAAAAAGCAGAAACATCAAAAACGGTACCTCCTAGATACCATGTCAAATTTACACAAAAAATTTAAGCAAGAAACTGGTATCAAAGCTTCTGTCGACACATTCCGCAGACATAGACCATTTTATGTGGTCAAACCACGACTCTCAGACCGTGAAACATGTGTTTGCAAAATTCACGCAAATATTGAGTTTAAATTCCAGGCACTACAAAAAATTAAAGTCTTAGACCCACATGTAAAATTAATGGATATATTAGAAGAGATAGTGTGTGATAAAAAATCCAAGGAATGTATGTATTCAGAGTGTGACATTTGTAAACCGCTGAGTGTAACTTATAATTTTACTGAGAGGAAAAAAAATGACAACGTTACCTGGTTTGAGTGGACTGCAAAAGATGTGGAATATCAAAAGAATAATCAAACCAAAAAGACTAAAAAGGTACTTATTGAATCAAAGACTGAAAAACTAGAGTTACTATTGAGCCATTTTGAAAAAGAACTTAAAAAATTTAAAGAACATTATTTTAATATTTGGTATCAATATAATATATACAGAAATCTAAAAAATAGTCTGCAAAATAATGAGCTCATAATTCATTGCGATTTCTCAGAAAACTATAGTTGCAAATTGCATCGGCAAATACAGGCTGTCCACTTCGGTTCGCAAAACCAAATTTCGTTACACACAAGTGTGATGTATATTCAAGGTTCGAAACCTCAATCATACTGCACTCTATCTGATTCAACGGATCATTCACCAGCAGCAATATGGGCCCACCTAAAACCAATCTTTATAGATATCAAAACAAAACATCCGGAAATTGATACTGTTCACGTATTTTCGGATGGACCTGCCACCCAATACAGGCAAAAGAAAAACTTCTATTTGATTAAATTATATCTTGAAGATTTGGACTTCAAAAGGGGAACGTGGAACTTTTCAGAGGCGTATCACGGAAAGGGGGCTGCTGATGGAATCGGAGGAGTAATCAAGCGTCTTTTGGATGCTAAAGTGTCGCACGGAATTAATATTTTGAATGCCTCAGTAGCCTATTCTGTTCTCAAAGAAGACACAAACGTGTATCTTTTTTACATTAATGAATCGGATATCATTGAAATAAAAAGCAGAAATGAAACAGCACTCGAAACTTTAGTGCCAATTCCTGATACCTTAAAAATTCACCAGATACAAGTTGAGTCAGAATACTGCTCAAATGCAGTAAGGTATCGAGTTCTGAGCTGCTTTTGTAATAGCTCAAGCTTGAGAGGGTTTTGTAACTGTTTCGACACTAGAAAACACCTTCTAATAAAGCCACGTCCCAAAAAGCGGATAAGGCTAAGTTCCTCATCTGATTCAGATGAATTTCTGTCCTTAGTATTAAGAAAAAGAAAAAATAATCTCATCCCTTTTGCAGCCGAACTGGAACTGACTGATACATCTACTGCTAAGTCAAAAATCATTCCAACTGTATCTGGTCTTAATATTGATGACTCTGATTCAGTTGGTTCCGAAATATTCAATATATCACGCGTTGTTAATAAAACAACACTGCCTGATAATAAGACGCCTGTGATTGATAAAGAAAATGTTAACCGTAATAAAGATGGAAACAAAAAATTAAAAAATAAAGGCGCGCCTGTGACTATTTTGTCTAACGTTCGCGTTAATTATCCACTTGATTTAGGGCAAATGATTAATGCAAAAAGGCAAAACGTAGCTTCATATGATCTCAAAAAAGACTATTCTAAAATATTCAAACAATCCGCAACTGCACCAACAAAGATAAAAAATTTTTTTGATAGTTCCAGTGAAAGTGAGTAGGAGTATTCCATTGTTGCTTTAGGTATTACACACGTATTATTTGATTATATTTTTGGATAACATAATTATTAATTATTAGATTCTTTCCAGACTGCAATTATGTTTCCTTTGTTAACAGCTCTTGGCAAAACATGCAATAATAAAGAAAACATATTGAAAATAACATATATACACACATCAAAAAAGTCTAAGCAACAAGCAAAATTAACAGAAACTATAAGTTTTAATGATTACTTTCTTA
>DWJN01001065.1:0-19643 GCA_018248895.1 Carystus phorcus
CTATCTTCTACCATTTCAGAGTCTATAAATGACATACAGACAAACATTCATTTTTATATATAAAGATATTATTTAACTGATTGTATAAAGGTTATATCCATTAATATAATTTGAATTTGTAACTTATTTCCCTATATAACATTATTACTTCTGAGGGTAAAATAAAATGATAGATAGCTCTGGTTCATCCTAGTATACATAGATACGGGCTGCATCAAATTCAAGTAAAGAAATTGTATTGCATTTATAATAATTAGGGATAACTCAAAAACTACTCGTCATATCTTACTAAAATTTAAATGTCACGCATAAATAAATTATGAGGTAGTTAAACACATATAAAATACACTGGGATAAATTATATTGTGTTACATTTCTTCCTCGCAATAACTAGTACTAATTGAATTAAAACCGGAATAAATCAGTTCGAATAGAACAAAGGCTAATATAAATTTTACCGTTAAAAGGGGTGATCATTTATCTATGTACATATGTATAATCGGTAATTTTTCCACGATTTTTTTCGTCTCATCTATACTAATAAGTAAGCTGAAGAATATGTTTGTTTGGTTGAACGCACTAATCTCAGGAAGTACTGGTTCCAACTGAAAAAATATTTTTGTGTTTGATAGTCCATTAACCGAGAAAGGCTATTATAACATAAAGCTACGATGGGACCACAGGATTAATAAGAAATGTTACAAAAACGAGACAAATGTTCTAGGTGATATGAAGTTCGCCGGATCTACTAGTAAATACTTTCGAAGAATACTGGTTGTGCGTACACAAGCACAAGTGATTTCATTGGTTGTAACGTATGTACTATTATAATCTTACATTCTTGATTTATTGAGCTGTGTATTTTTATATTGACTTCGTGTAGTCGTGTTGTCTTCGTCGCAATGAATGTATTCTCAAGTGATTCACAACTGTCGAGATAATCCAATTTGTCCGTATCTCTGCACGTCTGCCACATACTCGTACAAGTCTAATCCGTTTATAGTGTCGACAGATTGAGAGGATAATACCGAGTATGTATATATTTTAATAAGATTGGACCACTCATGTCTTTCGTGTTTCTGCGAGTCGTACTTAACTATCTTGTAAGAGTGTTAATGAGTTGAGACTAGTTTATATGAGCACGTAACTTAACATAATGGTAATTAGAGGAAGTACTGGGATATTCTAGAAAACAGACTTTAAACTTATGCTGACAGACTAGGTTGGCGGTAATTGTAAGAGGCGACAGGATCTGTCCGATTTGCTTTGTGCTAAAGCTACGCATAGGCATTACATAATTCATATTATTATCGTTTCATTTAGTATTCATTTCTGGTGATTTCTTTGGGCGAGAGTTTTAAAGGATATTTAAGTGATTTTATTAAGATACAATTATGATTTTATTAAGATAAGATCATCTTGTTTATTGCTTTGGAATTTTGTTGAAGTAAACAGAAAAGAGAAACGTCATAATACACTAAATCAAATAGGCTAAGACAAAACAGTTCAAAACAATTCACCTATCGATTGAAAAGATAAATTATGTTAACTATGACAAGCTTTAGTCAATAAAATTATTGGATTTTTTATTTCATTACATACACAGAGCAGGAGAAATGGTTATATTTAATAAGTTAATTTTTGACGTAAATATTAATAATAAATAAGTATAATGAAACATGACGATTAATCCACCGAACAATACATTATTTAGTTGTTCTGCAATGAAGCATGATAGAGATCTAGCGACGTTCAAAATAAGGGTTGGTACGTTGAGGTTGGCTAACAAACCAACAGTCAAATTCAATTCAGTTGAAAATCATTAACTCGTGTAGGTATTTTCCAATACACTTACGCACGTCATTTCTTGATTCACATCACTTGATTCACAGCACACCATTTCGGAAAATTGCTTTTACATCGAGAAGATACAGCGAAAGAATGCGTCACTTACGATTTCTACCACGGGAGCCTATAGGTAACTATCATCACACGATCATCGCAAACCATTATAACCCACCACAACAACGTTATAACATAACCGTCTGAATTAATTCGAAGAGGTCGTAAACCATCAATTTACATTAGCGATACCGCTGAATATTTTCTTGGTGCCGTTAAATAAAACAGTCGTTAGTGCTATTCAGAGCTGCCGCCTGTTGTTGCGGCAACAATTCCTTAGGAGCGCGGCCCGCTCGCTCCGAGATAACGGCTAGGGCCTGAAATACTTCTGCATTTCTCTGAAATTGCGGCTATAAGACGGCCATTTCTAATGATCGCTCCCCCAACACTGAATATTCAAACGCTCATTTGGTATTCCATTTTTTTTTCTCAACGTTTAGCATCGCTTTTGTCCGCGATAACAATGCTAAGGGTAATATCTTAACTAGTGTAGTTAGGTATACTAGAGACTTGTCAGCGGTCGAAATTCGTTCGTAATATGTACATGTGTCAGAGCGTTACTTTACATTGACAATATAAACGTAAACAATTAATGTGCCATATTTTTATTACGCTTGTATGTGTGTCCAATGACTGGTTCTGTGTGTAATGTTTATTTTTATTAATTTCATAATTATGCTTCTACTGCTATTATTAATATTTAGATATCTTAACTAGTGTAATGATAACTGCATTATTCTTATTATTTACCTAATTTACTTAATTGCTATCATGCTGTGAGAAAATAAACAAACTCACTTAAACTAGAATACCACGTTGGTTAAAGTATTAGTAACTAAGTATAGCATAGTTAGTTGGTAATGACTCTGCCTGTGGAGCGAAGTTCCAGATTCAATCCCAGCCAGGGATGAAATTTTATTATAACTTTTGTTTTTACTAATCTCACGTTTGTAATTTACAAAACGATATGTATGTGTGTATATACAAGAACGGTTCAAATTACTTCATCGTAATTAATTTCCCTTACACTAATTTTCACAGTGTCCTTTGAATTCAATGTATGTATACTATAATTAAATGAATACAAAAGTAAAGAGAATTTATAAGTGCTAGAAATCCAAACACTCGTTTCAAGTTCTAGTAACGACTAATGAGTCATTTGAGTCAGTCTTTGTTCTTGAAGACAAACGAGAAATATATCCCTTTATCATTTATTATAAGCAACTGCCAAGAGCAATTAAGATATAATTGCATAACTTTGATAGTTGTTTAATTAATATTGTGGTGAGCCAAATTTTGCGGGTAACAATCTTAGCATCCATTAATCCTAATGATGATCTGTTTGGTGGAGAAATTGTTCGTGATAGGATGATGATGGTAATCTTAATATAAAAATGAATGACTGTATGTATGTCCTTTATAGACACTGAAATGGTAGAAGATAGAGCATTAATGTCTTTGCAACTCTGTTCAAAATTCTCTGACGAGGGTTTCGGTACTAGAGTTATATCGATCGGATACATGGTTGATGAGTTACAGTCGAAAATGTGATTAGACACATGGTTTATATATTTATGTACATGCTGGCTTTTCTTTAATTTCTTTTAATATACATACGTAGCAACGCGCGTCGTGTACAGATAGTTAATAAATAAAACAAAATGGGTGCCATGGACAACACAGAAAGACAATTACATACACACAACTTAGACCGAGAACAGAAATTTAAACTCATCATTCAAATTTCTGCCTCACTGGGAATCGAACTCAGGATCCTTCGAGCGGCAGTCTGGCATGGTTACCATTACGCCACGCGTCGTCAGTTGTCAGTGTTAAAAATCTGAAAATGGCGGCATGAAAATTAAAAAGGTCAAGTCAAGAGTGACGGAAGGTTGTCAAAGTCACTCTAGCGTAGTCTGTGTAGATGGTAGCGAGGCTATCTTGGAAGGACTTCTATCCTGGACAACGCCAGCGCACCACATCTACGGCGAATCGCTGAGCATATTATTCTACCTGAAGTGGATTTTTAATAGTTCTAAGCTAAGTTGAATAATCTGAGAAATGATTATATGAGGTATTGATCAACTGTCCTTCTATATGCACAATGAATTCTAAATGCTCTTCTGGGCCGGTTAAATCTATCAATAAATATAATGTTTATTGTGATTGCAAACGTTCCTTGTCCCCGGTGATCTCGGTGGACCGTAATCCCTCGGTCTGGGCGCGGCGCACGGCGACGGTGTAACAAGTTAAGCCGCTTGAACTGAGCCCATCGAACTATAGCTGGTCAGCTCAAACTTATATCCTATCCTTTATACACGACCTTATATTGCTTGTAATACTGTCCTCGGTTTAGCTCCCGGTAAATATATAAACGTGGCCATTTCTGTCATTTCATACGCATGAGACACACGTTCAAGGCACCAGTGACACAAGGATTTTGTTACGCCTACGTAATTGTGTGAACATTTAAATTATCATTATTTAATTGATCATCAAACAAGCTCTTCATAGCTACTTTGTCTACTGATGTTATAGTAATTTTACTTTATGTCATTAACTTTGTCAATGATTCTAAACTTTTACCGAGTTAAGACAAATTGTAAAAAAAAATATTATTCGATCACGGTTCCATCATTATAAGTGAAAGCGAATCAAAATACTTTTCATTTTGGATGGAAGACCTAGAGCAAAGCTAAGATGCTACCATATTAAGATTTTTACTCCAATTACACTCTTACACAGCATGTTCATCTATTTGCACCCACCAGAAGTATGGAATACTCACTAAACCTGCTTAGAAATTATCCCTCACTATTATATTACCGTGAAACCTTTAAAAATCAAACTTCGAGTACGCGACGAGTTTTGAGTCGTATCAAGTAAAATCTTGTCGATAATGCGGTATATATTCTATGCGGTTGCGTAACTCTGTAGGGTCAACCCGAGGGAGGGCCTCAAAGAGAGTTTCACTTACATAAATCTATCATTATTATTTATATGCCGCCAACCCTAGTCTTACGTCGCGACGCACTGTCGCTGCCCTGCTTAAAAGGTTGTTTAATAAATCTTCATCTACATAAAATAAAAGTGTATCTGATCGCTGTCGATATATAAAAGTAAATGAAAAATTAAATACAACTCAAAACAGTTTTGTTGTAAATCAGACAAAAATATTGCAAATTGTTGCCAAGTCTATTAGTACTAACTTAATAACAATGGATTTTAGCAAAGTAACGTCTGAGACTAATAATTTTAAAAATATAAAACTTTTGTACTTCATAACATTAGTAATACCATCTAACTGTAACATTTGGTTTGGCATTTACCGCTAAAACGATTGCCTTAAAACAACAAAAAAAATGTCACAATTGAGACTAAACTGTGATATCAGCATAAAGACATTGTTCACTAATTTATTCCTAATAATGTTTACAAAGAGTTTGTCTGTGCCGAACAAAAAAAGAGGACAATTAAAAAAGGAACTCATTATTTTTTTGTCAACAATTAAACTCGTTGTGTTCTTAATTAACGTACAGACAAAGCGAGATAGAACTTGTTCCGTGGAAGTGGGAAGAAATAGAATAGGTCGCGTCCGTACAGAATATTATAAAGGGAAGTGCACACAACCAATGTAGATTAATATTTCTGTGTTGCTAATCTTATAATGGCTTCTACTCATTGCCCTACTACAGGCCTCAGATTCTAAAGAGGTCTAGATATTTCGTCTTTAAAGAGGGGTGGAGAATAGAATACTCTAGAATACTCTGCCTGGTTGCTAAAGATTGGATTAGTGAAGGGGTTAGTAGTCAACCTCAGTTTATATGCCACCCAAAGGCTTCGACATGGCTACTGCTATCTACTATAACAATCGGGAGCGACTACTTAACGTGTTCTTCGAAATACGAAAACTCTCAATGAATATGACATCACTAGATACCACTAAATCCCAGCATATGGGCACATGGCACATGGGCTTTGAATTATATACTACTCAAAAAGAAATAAGGGCAATTTTATAGGTTTGGTGTACCATGAAGACTGCGATGAATATAATTTAATTAATGTAATGATTGGAGTACCTACGGTACGATGTAGTGAAACAATTCATTAACTTGGCAATTGTTACTTTTACCCGTGTGAATGAAATATGTTAAAAAGGAGATTTCATTAAATCAAGTGATATGTTCGGTGAATTAAGTTTATTCATCTGAGTAAGCGTAATTCATTTATTAGCTGACAACGTTGCGTTTAGCTGAACTTAAGGTGATCAGTTCTAACACACCTATACAGTGTAACTGTAACAGATTGATATTGAACTATAAGAAATTGACAACAAACTATAACAAAATATGACCTTAACAATTTCATTCTTAACACCAATGATTATATAGATATTTTTCCACCACAAAATTTCAAAGTTATTCTTATACAAATAAACGATCGCTCATACAATAAGGATCTTTACTTTAGCGGATATTTGGCGACATACGACTGACGTTTCACAAACAGCTCTGGATAGCTGTTTTTTGGTTAGCAGAATAAATATTCGGTGAGTGACAAAGTTATTTGATACGCTCGAGAGAATATAATCGAGAGGACATTCTCTACGTTCAGTGAAATATTTACCATAATGTCCAAGTCGGAAACAAAATTACAACAGGAAATAGCTTTTGCCTCTTGACGCAATGAATTTATCTGAATGAAAAAGGAAACAAGAGGTAAAGGGAAAAGATTGGTCATCGTTGATATGTCGTATCCGGCAAGCAAAAGAATTCTAGATATCCATTTTAAAATAAATTGGATTTAACTGTTTTATTGATCAAATTGGTTTGATTGAATCCGCGTGTTATTTTATATTACTTTTTATTTATGGAAATGCAAGTTAGTAGATGGGCCAGAGGAAATTAACCATAAGGTTAATAAAAGAAAATCTTTAGTTACATATACATTTTCGATCATTTCGTTAATGCGGCTGCATTTTACGTTTTGGAAAATCGGGACAGCATAATCGATAGATAAAGCGTAAATAATCACTTTATATTTGAATTATATCTTGTTAAATAAATGATTTAACGTATTTAGGTATAAAATCACTTACCATACAACTTTCAAACAAAATGTAATGAAAAGCAATTTCAAGATATCTGTTTTTCAAAGCTAAGTCATGTATGGGATGCTTTTGTGCCCTAAGCGTGTGTAAACCGTTTAACAAAGTTCATCAGATCCACGAAGTAGTTAACTTGTTTATACAGAAGGAACAATAGTGTTAGCTATCACAAAAGCTGATCAGGCTGATGCGTTAACTTGTAACAAGTTTCCTTATCTGGTTGGATCGTCGGTCAGAATTGGACGAGAAAATCAATCGCCCTGTTTACCACACTCACCTAACGTTATTGGAATGGAATACAGCTACTTGCCTGTGTTTTAAATGTTGCTTTGAACTTATACTACTTTATGTAACATCAAATTGCGTGAATAGATTGAAAAAATAGTCCAGTAATAGTATTTATGTCTTTTTCTGTGCAAAAATCTTTTCTGACGCCTTAAAATGAGAAGTGAAATAAATCGATATGTCTGTCAGAATTTATTTCAACTGAAAATCTTTGATGGTAACCATTTTTTCAGTTTTCTCATACTAGTTTAAAAAGCAGTTTGATTGTAATTAAAGTTTAACAATAGGTACTTGTTGATACCCCTGCATTCCAATTAATTGAATTTATATTTATGTTTTATTAAATTTAAGAAATAAGTATACATTTAAAACATTAAAATATATAAAGGAAAATAAATCTATGCAAAGTTAGTATAACCATACAGACTAATCAAACGAACTCAAACGCTAATTTGGACTTAGTTTCCTGTTCATTCCAGGTGATGGTGACACATCAAGCCAATATTTCTATGTTACTCTAATATTATATAATTAATTACACAGAATATTAAAATTTTCATTATAAAAGTAGAACTCGTTCATATTAATCATTAACTTATAATTTTCAAACAGCTGAATAGATTTTATTGTATCACAGCAAAGAACACTGCTCATACATTTACGAATAGAAAATGCTAAATAAATATCAGTTCATCCGTTTAGGAGCTATCAACCCACAAACGGATACACAGCCATAAATATCACATAAGAATGACAGGAATACACTCGTTAAATTATAACAGTGTTACGAATATGGATAAGGTTGAATTCGTTCAATCTAAAAATAAACGAGATAGGGAAAATAAATTCATCTGATTTTACGATTATACTGTCGAATGTTAGTAACATTTATAAATATAAAAATACTGTAACTGATCGCTGTTTGTGCATGACAAATATAATAAAAAATTCATAATAGGACACTTTTGTATACGCGAAAGAACCCGAAATAATCTTTTTCATTTCGTCTGTTTGTTGGTATGTTTGTGCACGTAAATCTCAGAAATGGGTCATTCGATTTGAATGCAATGCATGATTATAACAGATTATATTAAGATGGGCTTTACTTAACATTTAGTGTTTTTTTCGTTGAAATCGGTTAAGATATAAACATGACAATGTTTGTTGATCATTCATTGACTGTCAGGCGAATTTAAGCGATACTAGTACCGTTTATTTTTATTTTAAAATCAGAATATAAACCACGTTCTCATTTAAGAAATAAAAAAAGAAAAAAGTTTTAAAGGTCCGTGAATTCTCTCGACGCGTGTTGGAGCTGTGTAAGGTATGATGGCATTGATATTTCTCATTCAAGAAATGTCGAGATCAGCCGAGTGTTACTAGCTGAGATAATCTGTATATAAGATAGTGTCGATAATAAACTAACAGATAACACAGCATCTGAACTAGTGAATCTATACCCTGAACACGAAACGGTTTCATTGTAAGTGTGAAGGAGCAGAAAAGATTTATAAAAATGTATAGACCAAAGGTTGAAGTTGAGGGTTTGTACGAATATTATAATAACTTTACTGCTTGTAATAGGTTTGGAAATCGGTATGACCGATTTATACCAGGAACCGTAAAAACGGCCATCTACGGGTATCATACAAACTTACCATATGTGCATCTGTATATTCAATAGATTACCGGAGGAAATCAAAAATTTACCTCACACTAGGCTTAAAAATATGCTCTTTGATCACACACACATTTCTTTTTATTAAAATAATGTCATGTTTGAATTTAATTGTATAAGTAGACTGGAAAAAAGGTTATGTATCATTAATTTATGAGACTGGTATGTCATAATCATATTAAAAAAAATTCATCCAACTTTTACAAGGAACTGACTCAAGAGTAATTCCATAATTGGGGACACTTCGTGATTGTAATCAATGCTCACATTCGTACTAGCATTGGCTCAGCAATAAGACTTGGTCCACTGCGGTGGCATGGACGTGTACAAATCACATCAAAACCACCGCGACCCGAGAAGAAACAATTAACTGTCATATAAATGTCTCCCACGGCCGGGTAACTTCCCGAGTGTCCCCTCGGCTGACGGGCTTGCTATACTGAGCTACACATTTTTTTAAAATATGTGACAAACAAGCAGACTTGGCTTACAGTAAGTGGTCTCCTTCACTTATATCAGTAATATTCAAAGTCATCGATGCGACGTAGGTTAAAATTGTCGTAAATGAGGCCGATTGCTTTTCTGTTTTGTAAGATTTTACCACGACCCACGTGGCGCAATCGTTACTGTATCAGTTGGCCGCTCCAAGGGTCAAATTATACAATTTTTTGAAATTAAAACATCAGGTTTTAAGTATTTATTTTTATTTACTTGAATCAGATTCTCATTTATTAGTCATCATTTAATATAAATTAAAGCGAGGATCTCAGTAGCCTGAAACAACACAATTCTCCATCAGCTCGTGGCACGCTTGGGAGTATTCAAGTTAAGTTCATAAAATTGCTATTCACGACAAAGTTAATATACACTTTCGAAATTAAAACTCAAGAAAAAATTCTATCTATCAAACATCAAACTTTCTACGAATTATTGGAAATATTATCTACACACGAAACATATGTGCCACGGGAACATATGAAAAAAGTTTGGTTCGCAATATCGCAGCAATAAATATCTGGAGAAGTTAAGACTTAATGACGCAAACTCTGATTCTTTACCCAATAATAATAACACTGGAGCTACGGGCCGAAATATACAGTAGTCAGCGAGCCAATAGATATTTTACATGTTATGCCGCTAGAATCCTAAACGTCAGCCGTTAGGGTCATTACTGATTTAAATTGTCAATTATTCGTATAATTGGCTTTCTGTTGACCAGAAATAGTTCCTATTGTAATTTTTACGTTTTATTAAATTTTTATCTGTATTGGAAACGGGTTTCATTGTATTATATAAACTGGAATCGTGTCCCTCATCTTCTTTATTACTATGCGTAACATCAGGCTTAATGTCAGGATTATCACCAGGCTTTTCATCAAGCTTATCGCCAGGTTTTTTGTCAGGCTTCTTTCTAGGCTTATCACCAGCGCGTGCGTTACCAGGGACTTTCTCATCCTCATCGTAATACTCAATACCGGGAGTAGTATCTTCGTAAGTCACATATTCCATCAATTCTTCAATAGTCGTACTTTCAAATTCATAATCTGTATCGTTTCTAGAACATTCAGTGATATCACCCGGTGTTGGGATGAACCTCGCGGGCTCTGGCGGTAGTGCTTTAGCGTATCCGATACTGTAGAACATCTTGTCTAATACTCCCGTAGCTCTGAAGATGAAGAATAGTATGATTATCGCGAGGGCCGACATGATACAATCGCAGGCACCGCCTCTGTTTACTGGACAAGGCCCGCCGCCACCGCACATGAAACACTTCAGTCTCGCCGTGAGCAGAAACACGACACAAATCGGTATTAGGGATAACATTTGGAGCACGAATGATATGAAATTATACAGCGTTTGGAGTACCATTCGTATCACGTTCTCAATCATTAGAATTATCGTCATGAACACCCGTACCAACATTTGAACGCCGCATATCGCGGTCGACAGCACCGCGTGCACCGTTCGACACATTGTGTTGTATAATGGTTTTAACTAACTGCAAAACTGAATTCTAATTATTTATTTACATGTATTGCCTTTCTGATGAATTTATTTCATTTTAATTTTATTAATTTGAAAATAAAATCTAAATTACGTGTTTTGATGCACAAATACAAAACATTAAATAAATTATGACAAAATGCCATGCAGCCGTCAATTATGAAATAACAGACTAATTATGTAATAAATAGATATAAAATATAGATGTTGTCAGAAAACCAGTATTATTTACATTCAAGGAAATAATCATAGATAATTTGTAACGTTAAATTATCGTCTTTAAATAATTTATTAATTTAATACAATATTTTATATATATTTATGGTTATATTTTCAGTAAAATATATTACCAGTAAGATTAATCAGTTTATGGAGATTATGCCGGAATAGTGTGCATTTATCCAGATCGTATGAATAGGGTTTCCTTATTGCCCTCTGTATTGGATACGTCGTAATATAAGGATGTATTAGTCATTATTTCGCGATTTTTACATATTAGAAAGATTACCTTGCTATAAAATTACAAGAACTTGAGGATCGAACTATAACTTTAACTACGAGTATTGCGATTATTCCAACAAGGGCATTGCGTGAGGAACGCTACGGTTGTTCGTAATCTACGATATTACTACGTACTCGTAGCACCGCTACGCGCCTCGTAGCTATCTTAGGCGAAATCACACTTATTAAACGATCTAAATATGACTTACCGAAGGCGGGTAAAAAGACATTTTTAAAGGTAAATTTAAAAAGTATATCAGTGCATTTTATATAAAATTAAAAATAAATCGCGACTGTCTCTTTATATACATATATAAAGATAATTAACGCAATAGATTTGAATATTTTTCGTCATTTTGGGTTTGCCACAAACCCTTACTATTCCGCATTGTAGCAGCGTGGTGGAGTGTGTTCTAGGACTCCTCAGTGATGAGGAGAGATTCTAGCTCAGTAGTGGGTCATTCATGGGTTGAAGACAGGTATTAAAGTAAGCTTCAGGTAATAAATATTTGTTTTTGTTTAATCAATTCACAACCAAAAAACATGTGACAATTAAAAAGTGTCTCTTATATATTACTTCGAGAATTGAGTCGTAGGTTATAATAATAATATTATATACAATTAAAACAAATAAATAAAAGTAAAAATCACTTAGTACTTGTATGTGACATCGTGATATGTGATAAGGCCCCATGAAACCTTACGCGTTTGACTCTACCTACGAAACAAGAGCTCTCGGATTCGATTTCCGGCCGAGACAAATAAATACGTACCAGATGTTTAGTCCCGGGATATGGGTGTTTATGGTTTAATGGCGTGCCTACACTACCTGCTTAGGCGAAAGAAGAGGTAAGCTATACGATGCCGTTACTAAGTAAAGGAAGGAAGGAAAAATAGTATCCCTTCAAATCCCTAGCTGAAACACGACGAAATGTTTGCGGCTTCGTCGAGCAAGAGACTGGTGCCGTAAGTATGTCAAGTACAACGTTGCGATAACTGCCGTTCGGTCAGTGTGTACTGTCGCCATTAATTCTTATTGGTGTAATGAAACTATCCGCGATATAAAACGGGGTCAGACGGGGGCTACATGTAGTGACACCATTATTGTACCATTAAACACAGGACAGCTGTACTTGCGAGTGTTTTTCATACAATAGTATTTTCAATATAAGTGGATGTTATTGCTTCTTTCAGAAGCTTTAATACGTATATTGGATTCTTACCATAAAGATTTCAGGATAGTTAATTAAGAAAATGTAAAAAGTAAACTAGTTTCGTTGGTACGAGTATGACGACTTGTATGGCGTCACACCTTAGTGGCTCACTACAAAACATGTGTCTCTTCTCATCATTTTAATATTCAACCACGCTGCTCCAGTGCGGATTGGTGGAGAGGTTAGTGGACAACCCATAAAGTTTTTATACCGCCTGAAAGCCTCCTTCGTGGCTTAACGACTACTATCTACGACAACGACCGGGACTGACGGCTTACGTGCCCTTCGAAGCACGGAAACACTCAAGAATTAATTGCCACTAGCGGTCACCCATCCTTTTAGACTGCTTAAATATAACCCGTTAAATTTTGTATAGCAGTTTGATTTCTTTAATTAATCAGTTTCAAAGTTTTATACCAAAATCTGTGTATAATGATATATCTTGGTCCCAATAGCAGTTTGTCGCGAGCGCCGCGGTGTGGCGCCGCGCGACATCGAGCTCGCACTAACTTTGGTAATAAACGGTGTTGGATGTGATTGTTGTTTTTAATTAGTTCCCTGGTACACACACAATACGATACTATCTACCTGTATTATAACGTTCAAACATCAATAAATTTGATTTTGTGTTCAAATCAAATTACAATTGATACTTTATGTTTATTATTTCCATTTAATTGTTGGTTTGATGACCACTGTTCGAAGGGTTATGGTGTCGATTCCTAGCGGCGCAGAAATTTGAAAGATCAGTTTAAAGTTCTGTTCGCGGTCTGGGTGTATGTGTCCTTGTCTTTGTACGTTATCCACGATACAAGGAATCCCAGTGTGAAGGCTTTGAGTGTGTAGGTTTATTTATATTAAGATAGATAGTAACTTTCTCGATAAACAAAAAAAAACGAACTCCAATTAAATGCGCTGAATTACATAAACCCAATTCCGAAGTCATACAAATCAAGTGAATGCTCCTTATTAGGGACACCTCAAGAACTACCAAATTATTTATTTCCGTCATTCAAATACTAACTGTTATTCTTTAATCCAAATTACTTAAATTTTGTTTTATTGCTAATGAACCAAGTCTGCCGTTAAGGTCATCGTTATTTAGTTCAATAATAGTCATAGATTGAACTACTTCTTTTACCGACTTAAAAAAAATAGGAAGAGGTCTGTATTAGTGTTTTTTTCTTTGTGTGTTAGTTCATAACTTTTTACTGGTACTCTTATATCGATATCACTTCTGTTTACCTGTGAATATTTGATATGAGTAATGTGGATATCTCTTATGACTCACCACTTTAGGCATCCTAGTAGTAAAGAAAAATATATTTATATTAAAATATTTTCCTTTGCATATTTAAATCTTTAAAGATAATGATTACAAAACATATACATCGCCATTCTTTTATGTTACATTTTTTCATCTTTAAAAAATAAGGTACCAATTTAATCGCAGATGTTTTTATTGAAAGAACCTTTACGACTCTTATATTGTAAACCAACATTTTATTTCACCCATTGTTGTATAATCAATTTGTCTATATTTACGCCAAAAAAGTTTTACTACTTACATGTTTGCATATGTTTCTTATAATGTACTCAAAAACCATGCCAACTAAGTTCTGAACATTTCCCTATTCGCCTGACCGACCGCTAACGCCCTAACGGTTCCGTGTCAGAGTTACAGCGAAAAACTCCAAGAAACCTGGACTCGGTCCATATTGCCGCCGTAAAAACTATGGCGCCAAGCCAGATGGGCACTGGCGTAGTTAAATAAAATGCTCGATTCCTTTGTAACTCGTATCGAAAGCCGGAATTCGTTCGTTACGTTCCATAGGAATAGTTTTAAACCTCCGTTGAATAGAAACGTTAAGAAGGAAGTTGTGTTCCCGTATTTTTTCCAATAAAACATCCAAATTTGTGTCTCATTGGAAATCTAAGTACCCTTCGCACGGCTGTCTGGCGTGACAACCATTACGTTACGCTATCAATTGGGCTGCTTAAAGGTCTTAGTAACCAATCAGTGCTAAAACTTGTTTCATTATGTAGACGACACTTCCGTTTCAACCTTTACAATTACTTCAGGTCGATGGCAGCGTCATAAGTTGTTCGCGGCACAAAGGTTAGTCCAAGAGTCACCTCTGATCCAAGCACTTACTTCTTTCAATGACTTTTTCGAACGGCAACGACCTCGACGATCACACGGATCATGATATGTTTGGTTTCAGATAATTAGTAGATCACCATGTATTTATTCCACATACCTCATTAGGTATGCATCGCATTCGATTTGCACAAGAAAATCCGTTTGAGCATTTCAATTATGACTAAATTAAATTATCTCAATAATTAGTAAAGAGACTTACGAAAGGTCTTAAGAGACAGCGACGAATATAAATATTGAATTTATATACGTATCATTTGAATGATAACTGTCGATGATGAGTAAAAGTTTAGATTTTTTGGTTATAGTAATATTTATTTCACACTTTTTCCGTTTTCCATTTAGATCCGATTTACTTTTTTAACAGAAATGTATCTTTTCTCGACGTCACCAATGATCAGTTAAAGCTATGTTTGAGACAATCTGAATCAAATATTCATAATGAAACTACGTTATTCCGAAATGTTATACTGCAACAAAATAACTTTTTCTGTCTGTAACAATTGTAAATCGAAACCATTCTAGCACCCACTAAAATACACAACCAAATTCATCAAAATCGATTCAATCGTATATTTCAGTGATATACAAACAGACTCGATATTTATTCAATAGCAACACAACGAAACTCGGCACGAATTGCCGCTTCAGTCACATAACGATAAAACTCTTGTTGATTGTCGTCTTTCATCGGTAACGGAACGTAATTACGCTCGAAGCGACAACAGTTTAAATATAATTAAATTAAAATCGACGAATTGCTGTTGAAGGTAATGAACCCAAACATAATTACACACCTCGTTAGCTTTAACAACAGATGGCGTTCATTTGGCCCATTATACTCGTAGGTACATTTTTTATTTTTAAACTACTTTTGAATTTTAAATTGAGTTCTTAATCGTAAAATATGGCTACATTGAATGTGATCCAATAATTCAATGAATGGGCATGGGGCTTGATAAAAGAAATGAAATACAAAACTACATAATTTGTTAACTCATTATATCAATAACTAGTTTAATATTGGACATATTATTATGTCTATACCTACGACAATAGCGACTATTCCAAATTGTTGATACATAACGTTTAATATAAATACCGTAAGACAATACAAATATATGTACAAACAAACACTGATAGAGGATATAATAAAATATCGTCTCGTGTAAAAATTTCAAGTCAATCCATGCGATACAACCAACGACCGTATGGAAAACCTGCCAATTGTTCCAATAACCTCTCACAGTAAAACGAAGTAGATGAAAAAAATGCATCGAGAATGTCATTTTTTTAATTCTTGAACAAGCCATTGTCCTCTAGTCCTCGGTAACTCGTCTTCTTGACGAGTATAAAAATACAAATGTGAAGAAAAAACCTTTGTGTTCTTTTTAAGAATAGTGTACGAATATATGTAAGAAACTTTTTGGCACAGTTAGACTTTACATGGAGATGAATATATAACATGTCCCGTCCAAAATAACTTCTATGTTTACAAAATATAAAGATATGTTTGAATACAATCCCACCATATGATAAGTGGAGATGTGGTTATAGGTAAAGTCAAAGACAAGTTATTTATTTCGTCTTAGGAACTTACAGCTCACTGAATTAAAGTCAAAATCTATTAGAATTATTAATTTAATACTCACATTACATGTATATCACTACACTAAATTATTAAAGCGCATTAATTTACTAAAAGATTATACACTCTCGACTAAATATTCACGTAGTACCTAATTGGACGGTTACATCGACACAAGAGTTTATTTAAGCCATTCGCGGCACATTAAATACTATATAAGTAAGTAATTAAGTAAAACATTCAATAGTGTCAATGTACTCTTTGATTAAATTAATTACGGTGAGTTCCGACCGCAGAGGGGGTCTATAGTTGATATAAACTTTCACACACGCACCCTTCGAAACTAGACACTACTCATCCGAAGCCCAGTGTCGTGATATTCAGACAGATACAAATAGCCACGATTCGGGAACAAACATTAATATATCACATAAATAATATTGTTACTTTCCTGGAATCAATTCTTCGTACTATGCTCCGGTACTAGCTGCTAATTTATTTATTTATTACACTTTATTGTACATCATAGTGAATAGCAACAGAAAGGGCTAAGTATGATAAAATAATTGTGCACAAAAGGCGATCTTATCGCTAAATAGCGATTTCTTCCAGATAACCTTTGGGAAGATGACGAAGGGAAATATTAGAGATGTTGGTAGGGTGTACAGTGTAATATATAAGATGTGACAGGAAGTAATTATATATAAATATAACAGTATAGATAAAACATACATCAAAACAGGTACAATTTACATACATAAAACTATATTAACCTCTTCTATACAGAGCTATCTACGCCGCGTTACGCTGTATATTTTCAATGTATCTGTAGAGAATTGGAATTTTGTACACTCATAGATACTCGTATGCGATTCGACTTCATCCTAAATTCCCAAAGGCAGGATGTACAATTGCCGAGGATTGAAAGAATGCTGCATATTTGAGTGCCGGTAACTTTTTTCCTAAAGTCGCACCAAAGCTAATAACTTTCATAATATTTATGAACATATGGAAGTTATTTTGGAGTGAGAAGATCGAAACATTTTTAACTGCTGCGAGTACCAGTACTTTAAAACTTTACAGCGAAATTTCGATTATCAAGTAGTTTATGGTTAAGGTGTGAAATACAAATAATCATAAGAAATGTTTAGTGTCAATGATAATATTTAAAGGGAGAGTCAAAGTCAAAGTCAAAATATTTATTTCGTCTTAGGAACTTACAACTCACTTAACGAAAGTCAAAAACTAGTGAAAACAACAACCTCTAAAAACAAGGTATAGAGAGAGAGAGAGTATTATAAAACGATCGAATAAAAAAACTTAGCGACTGATGATGACACACTGTTTTAATAACTTGAGCGGTATGAATTTGAGTAAGCGAAAAATTAACTAATTGTGCGATTACATTACTAAGTGAGCGACCGGAAATACAGAGAGTAGTTAGTTTAGGTTAGGTTAGGTTTTGTATTTTAAGTAACTCAAATTAATGTTTGTAAGTTGCTGTTCTGATGATTTCTAGTCACTCGCAGTCAGTCGCTCAATTAGTAATTCAGTTGCTCACTTATGTAGTATTACTATAACCTAAATTAATTTAATGTTAAATAGGGTAGTATTTAAAGTCATGTGTGTCATATTACGTGTTCGAATACCAAGACAGTGTGATATAAGAGGGTGAAGAGTGAACAACTCCCCCTGGACTCGTAATAACAATGAGTGTAGGAGGCAGTCAGGTGTTCCGTGGAGTTTTCAACAAACTACTAGTAGAATCAATTTCTCTTATCCGATATTAAAAGCTTTATTGACAGGTTTACATCGTTTTCATTTCACAAGATTCTCGAGATTAAATTTGAGATTCGCAGTGATGGATTGTTTAGTTTATCGCATTAAGAATATCTAAGAGAATCTACATACTATATGGTTCACGCGACTTCGTCTGCGAATTTTTTTATATACATATAAAGGGAAATAATGTAGTCACTTCTATAAATTGGACGAAATTAATGTATTTAATCCTATGTCATCGTTTTAGGGAAATGGTTTCCAAAAATCTTATCTTAGTGTAAGTTTCGTTCATTTACCTTCAGGCTTTGTCTGTCAGTCAAATAATGGCAGTGGTTTCAGTAGATAGTTGTATTGAATGTAATATTTTATTAGCAGTCACTTCTGATCGCACGTGAAATTAAAGTTGTTCGTCATTCATTGCGCTTCAAATACTGTAGAATATTCATCATAAAATGTATCCCTATTTGATTACCGAACGTGACTACATACGAACTTCATCTCATGAAAATTTCAATTTTCATACCAAGTTTCTAGTTTATTTTGGTAAAGCGAGCAACACGATCCATGAACGCGAGCTATAAATTAAATTTTTATTTAGACGATACGTATATTTACTGCGCACGAAACAAATTGATGGATTGTCGGGCGCATCGAGACAATGGGGAATTTTATATAGGGGCCGTGTAAAATATTGAAGTCAATTTTAACCCTTTGGCTCGCTCGACAAAATTACATTTCAAAATTGTTGCAATAAAAATGGCCGAACCGCCGACCTTTAATGAACCTGCCGTGAATATCACGAACTTCTTATTTTCCAATCATTTTATTTTTGAAATGGTACCAATTTAGACTTTCAATTTTCTGAAACGAACTGACGAGCCACGTGATTGTAGTGATGTGAAGTAAGTAGTCATCGTTGCCCATGTATATCAGCAACATAAAAGACATCACCAATGCGTGGTCGCCAAAGAAAGAGAAGTGAAAAGGACAGAAAGTATGGACTTTCAGGCTAAAGCCGACGGGTCATTTTGGTGGCTATCTCTAGCAAGAAGGTGAAGGCGAGCTTCACGGATAAATAAAAATCCTAAAATAATATCCTAACGATAATGTAATACGCGAATCCCTACCATCAGGCGAGGTCTGACTCTGTCGCCACTAACAACACGTAAGGTTAGGGGTGTGTGGCGTCTCCTTACACACACAGCCACAGGGCTACCCAAAAGCGTCGGCGGCTTAATACCATCTTAGAGTCCAAGTCAGACTCACTTGCAAGTGCTGCACCTTGCTGTTTAATAAACGAGGCCCTGACGCCCGGTTCTACTTTAGAGGTCTCTAAGTTTTGGATACTGCCTAGGGTAATCCCAAATGTATTATCCTCTTCATGAGGTAGTAAGCCCTCCACGGTATGAATGGCTAGC
>DWJN01001066.1:0-19636 GCA_018248895.1 Carystus phorcus
TAGTTCCTGAGATTAGCCCGTTCAAACAATCAAACAAACAAACTCTTCAGCTTTATATATTAGTATAGATATAGATACCTATTAGTAGCGATCATGATACCTATGTTATTAGCAACAATGAATCAATTCGTCAATCGTCGAAGTACCCGCGGGCCGTGCGCAGGTTATTTAACAAAACAAAACATCACGATACCCTTCCCACAAACTATAATGTAGGAGAGCATATTGAGAGGTATCTATAGACGTATTGTTTGGCTCTTTATTTAGTTCATCGTTGAGAGATTAGCGCCGGTTTCAATGTTATCTGACAGATGATCTTGGAACTAATATATATACTGCCTCGGTTTAATTAGGTACCAACATAAACAATATTAAAACAAGTGAATACGATTGATTTTTGTACTAGTCGCATCGTTCGCTTTTAGTTTCGAAATATTTATACCCATATTGGAATATCCTATAAAACTAAGACTAAGCAACTGAGGGCGTTAAAAGCGTTTCATCGGCAGAATCCTTGCCACTTGCTTTGAACCTTTCTTAAAGCTTATACCGTAGAGACATCTTCACAGACGATGGCAAGAGACCTAGTATAATAGTTTTCTTAAACAATGAAATATATCTAGTACGGGATGCTCGTTATGACTCATTAAAACTCCTTTCCATATTAATTACATTTTTCATAGAGACCTCCACCTGAAAACAATGGATGAACATCTTTCGAAAGGGAAGCGGACATGTAGCCAGCTGCGTGTGGGAGTGCGATGGTAGTTGTGGCGTCTGTCGCGATTGCGATGGCGGATCGGAATCCTGGATTTTTGGCACCGAAAATAGTCGGACGGTCGGGAGGCGCGCGGCGAGAGCGCGAGGGTGGCCGCGCAGTGCGTGTCGCTCCGCCGTGTGAACAGCCCGTTCGTGAGGTGAGTGCTGACCGTGCACCCCAGTGGCCTGGATACCCCTGGACACCTGAACCCCACCGGACCTCGAACTGCGAAGCATCTCGCCAGGATCGCGGGTGACAGTGACTTAGTGGCGTGATCAGTGGAGTATCCAAGCTACTGGACGTTCGCGGATGATCGTGATGTTTCTAACCTTAACTTAGTCGGAGCGGGAAGAAATGTGATATGCTAGGAAGTTTAAGGAGACGTGGAACGCGCGCGTTTATCGACGATGTGACTCGGGTTTCAGTGCGCGCGCGGCCTCGCTGAAAATAGTGCTCGCGCGCCGCCGCGCATAGCTTTCGGCCTATTTGCGGCATCTTACACCAACACTATTTATTTAGCGATATGAGGAAACACGTCTCAATTTTTATTTAGATTCGAACCTGTCCCATTTATGACCGAATGGGGACGGCAAAGATAATTCGTTCTGCAGGTGTCTTATTACACTGAATTTAATTTTAAATTCGCTGTTAGAGCTTTCTAGACATATCAAAGATGTATGCAATTTTAGGCATATAATATCACGGTTTCACACTCTGCACTTCTGATAGTCTTTTCAGTGAAAATACATAGCAAGCACCTACATAAAATTGTACGATAATCAAATAATATTACACTTCATTAATGTTAAATAATTATATAGATTTAACATATTATTACAAATATACAGCTAAACCTCATATATATTACACGAAAAAAAAACTTAAATGATCTCACAAATTATAAAACATATAACCATTGCAACAATGAGTTAATTCTTAAGCGATTATTTAAGTATTTATTTAAAGACAATAATCATCCATCTTTCGCCGTCGACCTAAAGATATTTATAGGTATATTTATAGTGATATTTAATATAAGCAGGAATGTGTGGAGGCGTGTGTAGATTTAAATCAATTAGCTATTAATTAATAGCGTCAACGACAGGACACAGTTGATGGCAATATTGGCACGAGATCAAAGAGGTTCCGAACGGTTTAGTAAAACACTTTATAAGGGGTATTTACTGCATCACATATTATCGCCTAAGTTCCGTTTTCTGAACTAGAAATTTCAACCCTTCATATTACTTTATTTTAATAGAATCCGGTGAATTGAGATTTTTTTTTATTTGAAATGGACTTTCTTAATTTTTTCGTCTAATTAATATGAATTATAGAATTACTTTAACAGCATAGCAAATAGTCATCCAATGCCAATGAAATAACTATATATTAAAAAGCTTAGATTTGAATCGAATCAAAGATCGAAATCCTAGCTTTTCCAGTAAATATATTGCTGAAAAATTTACTATTTAGGTTTTAAAAAATGCCAATAACGATATTAGTCTAACTAATACTCAACTAAGCGCCGTTCGACCTTAAAGCTTAGAAGATTTTAGACTCGGGTAGATATTGAAAATCGTTTTGCTTACTTGTATATAAGTAGTATGTATTAACTATACATATATATTTATCATATTTGTCCTTAGTATATATTAATTTGTCTCTATGTTAATATTATTTTACGCAAATGTTAATCGAGTATTCAGATTAATTCAATAACTTTATTCAATTAATATATGTTATATTTGCTTCAAAGGGTAACAATTACGATCGCAATTTTAACTAATTTGTCTATTTGGCTACTTTTACTAACATTAGTACTAAAGGAAATAATGACCATTGTTCAAATGGTTCCTTTCATCGCTGAAAATAATAAGATATAATAGGTTCCTTTCGTAACCAACTACAATATACAATTAAATTTAAAATATTCAACATTAAAAGGAACAGAAACTAGGCATATAATATACTCAGTTTGTACCCTGTAAAAATTCGACATACAAAAAGATTTAAGAATTATGTAAAAATCTAAAATATGTTAGCCAGCTGTCGTGCGGTCGTTAGGAAATACGTTTATTTCTGCTAATAACATCGGTACTGTTGTCAGCTCGCCAGAAATAGTTGTACGTCATGATTCGGGCGTTATATTCGCGATGGCTCCAGGCAAACCCGTCGGTTTTCGCTTTTTGTGAGTTCGTTTTACGTCGATTTACGACCGACAAAATATATAAACATTAAAACACACAATATATTATTTATATCCCACAACCAAACATGTTTATTCGAAATATTTTGTTTCATTTTTCTTCATTCGAAACACGTTCAGCTTTTATTTTGTATAACTGATATGTACATTAACACCACAACTTTCAATATTTCTACATAATATACATGAGCATAGAACATTTTCTTAACAATAAGTAAAGAAAATACATTATAAAAATCATATCGCTACACACTCTTACTCACAAAGTCACAAGTCCTACAGTAGGATTTCTTGCGCTTTGAGTGTAATGGACAACACACAAAGAAAAAGTCATACATCTAGACCCAGAACAGAAATTTAAACTAATAATTCAAATTTTTGTCTCGCTGGGAATGAAACTCAGGACTCTTAGCATCGCGGGCCGGATTGGTAACAATTACGATACACGAGACATCTGTAGATAATAATATATGTATGTAACCATAAAAATGATAAACGTATTCGATAGATCAATCATTTTTAATTTAAATTTAAATTAACACAATTTTAACATCTTTTTACTATATAGTTTAATAAGACGTGCTTCGTAAGGCGCGGTAAGCCATCGGACCCGGTTGTTATCGTAGGTAGCAGTCGTCAACCAATGTCGGAGGCCACAGGTGGCTTAAAAACTTCCGACCTTTGGGTTGGCCACTAACCCCTCCACCAATCCGCACTGGAGCAGCGTGGTGGAGTAACCTCAGAGGAAAGACTCGTGCCTTATAATAGGTTAAATAAAGGCTCACTTAGTTTATTAGGCGCCACCCTCTAAATATAATTCAATAATTCCTAAATAATCTAATCTAATTAAAATTCAATAATTACTTAATTAATCTAATCTAAATATAATTCAATAATTACTTAGCTATGACAAAACCAGTATTGTTTTAAATTATAGTATTTGAAGTTACTTTTCGTATGGGGCAACGTAACCTACAATACAGGATTATAGGAAACCAGTCAGAATAGATAGCTGTCTGTAAACTATATTACATTATTGATATTTGTTTAAAAGTCCACACTTCTTTACATTATACACAAGCTTTCTGTTAACCCTTAAAACCAAATCGTGTGTCTTATTGACAGTTGCTAGGCAATTGACTTGAAGATAATGGTTATATAGAATACTAGCTGTCCCGGCAAATGTTATGTTGCAGCATACAAAAATATTTCATTTCTATTGAATCAAATTGTGAATCTTAACCATACTCAAATCCATTTAAACACAGTAAAAAACATCATCAAAGTCGGTCTTACCGTTTAGGACGGGTTCTGTTCACACGAACAGAAAAATTATATATAATTGATTCATTTGTGTTGATCAACATGAAACATAATTATGCGACAAGGAATGTCCTTGGTGCACGTACTTATGGTATTAATGTTGACTAAAATATTTAAAGTATTGCTATTAGAAAACGCCTATGCCACTCGTCGAGAAGAATTCTTTGAATAGTAATTACTCGTAATCAACACTTACGGCCGGTTTCTGAAAGGCTAATCAACGAAAAAATTAAGAAATTCACTGTCAAATCAATTGTCAAACGTCATTTGGGTTTCAGAAAGCATGATTATTCAGAAATTATTCGCTAATCAACGTTTCAAAAACACGAATTGACTTCATAGAACTTTCACGTTAATATGCGTCTTATATGAACGAAATTTTGACAAGCCTTTCAGGAACTAGCGGTTAGTATAGCATCTTTCACAAAGGATTATTCTTCAAAAGTATCTTATCAATAGCAAAATAAAGTAAACAAAAATTATAACAACAAAATTGAATAATAACTGATAGGAGTGGGCATGTTAAAGATACAATTTTATAAGTGGCACACTTTAGAATAAGTTGTATTCAAATCACATAATATTTTTAATTTACAGTAAGAAACAAAATACTTTCTACTATTCCTTATCAGTCAAAACAATATTTTGGTGCTAAGGATTGTCTAAGCTTATAAAATAATATTATTAGAGTTTAGCCCTTAAAGGCTGGCATAGAAACATTAGCAAACAGTAAAAAATTGTAAACGTGATTTTGAAACTGATTACATACTGAAAATAAGTTTTCATGTAAAAGACCTTAGACTTAGAAACATATTATCATGCATTGTCTTATTTAGAGCATGGATTAACATGAAGATATGCTAAAAGTGTATATATAAAATATACTACTTATAAGGGTTGTACGGTCTAGGGTAATGATTATGATGATAATACCAACTTATACGAGAAAGAAAAACTCAAAAACTAGAAAATTTATTAAATTAATTAGTATAGTGCATTTTGTTTTGATAAATAGATAAATCAACATTCTGTTGTTCGTACAGCACAGAGCACATACTAAGTAATAACACAAACAGTTACAAAAGAGTTAATAGCCGATAGACAAATTGACGAGCCATCTGATTGTAAATGATCACTGTCGGACATGGACATCAATAACAACACGTCACCAATGTGTTGCCGACCAAAAAGAACAGATAACCAGTGATAATACTGACACTCACAACAGCTGTAAAACTATTCCTAGGTATAAAATAATTAAGTAATAAGCCACGTTTTTTTTGAAGTCTGGAAATAGTTTCCAAGTGAAATATAGAAGATCGAACACTGTAACACTAGGCTTATATAGTTTTGAACATGATATAAATCATAAACGTTTTCTTGATTTTATATAATTAAAATCATTCAATAAGAAATCAGAAACTAAAATCCTATTAAACTAAGTCCTCCAAATCTTCATTCAATCACATGGCGGGATCCGTTTTCTAAATTGTATTAGGCACAGTTCAATTTGTCATTGTCATTGTAAGGGACAATGTACTTATACATATATTTATGGGAAATAAATAATCTGTAAACCAAACTAAACAATTATTATACAGGTTATGGTGAAACTGAACAATGCTGCCTCATTCTTATTTCGGATCTCGTATTTCGTATAATACAGGAGAATTTACGAAACCGATTTAATCCACTTTTTCCTTTGCCATTTACCCCGTCATTTAAAGCAATTAGAAGTTATAATATAATACTTACAGTACAGTACCATGCTTATCTTGCGGACCGTAATAAATGAAATTCTTGCTTTTCAGGCAAAACATACATACGTGGTAACCTTAACAATAATAGGTATATTAACTTTATTATGTATCAGTTATATTGGATAGTGTAAAGCTGCGATACACGATAATAATATCTATACTAATATATAAAGCTGAAGAGTTTGTTTGATGGTTTGAACGGGCTAATCTCAGGAACTACTGGACCAATTTGAAAATTCTTTCAGTGTAAGATAGTCCGTTTATAGCGGAAGGCTATAGGCTATAGAACATCACGCTAAGATGTATAGGAGAGGAGCAGTAATAAAGAATATTGCGAAATCGACAAAAATTTGAGCTTTAGTGGCGTGCGCTGAGTAAACGGTGAAAGCTACTAAAAATAATGTACTACGATATTGTTCTCCTCTAAAAGTTCTCAATAAAAGTCCGCGACAGCATATGGCTAGCTTTTAAGGTTAACCCGCTATAACCATTTTTATGGTTATCAAAATAGTTCTAAAATGATAAATTATATGGCAAAACAAAGTTTGCTGGATCATCTAGTTTTATATAAGATTGTGGGCTATCGATAGTAAGTACCTAGAAAAGGAAGAGGTTTGAAATCCTATTATTAACCTAAAGTTGGCTTCGATCTAGACACTTCTAAAATAAAAAAATACTGTTTTAAACCTAGACAGATTTTGCAATATTTTTTAGTTAAACACGTGTTAAAACAAACATGATAAGTAACCGAAAATAAAATTGCCTACCTACTCACGTATAATACGAGTATATTAAACATTTGGATCTTAATCTACTGAGCGTTCAAGTCCATAATTATTGACACATAAACTAACATTGATTTATATATAGATGCAAATAATTGGGTCGTGAACTAACATTAAAAAGTAAATATAGGTTAAAATATCCCGACATTAGCTTCAACTGGATAGTGTTGCAGCCCTGCGCTGGGTATTTTGGCAACGAACCAAGCGTTTATAAAATTAAATCGTTTTAACATTCATCGTGTGTACTCGGTACACGATTCTGTTACACCGCGTAGCAATGAATGCCCTTTTAAGAGTTTTCTTAAGCGATCGTGGCTTAATGACGTGTTTTTGTAAGCTCCAACAATAATAGAGAACGTTTCCAGCGATCCGTACTTTGAATCGATTAAATGGAATTCTCCTAAGTTATTTTTTGTCGGATACGATAAGTATGTTTCAGGATGATTAACGCAAATTTAGTATTTGTATGTTTTTAAGACGCTTCTTTGTGGGACCAATATCTAACTTAAATGAAAGCTCATTAACTATAACGAAGGTTGTTGAGGTAGACTTTTCTCCATGTAAATTGATGATTCGTATTTCTTATAAATAATATAATTTATGAAACATTTCTTGGTTTTATTAAACACAGTACATATACATTTACACACTCTGACGTCATAATAAGACTACAGCGACCAAACATGATCAATGCATGTCATATTTCTTAAAAAGATAATGATATCGTCCAAAGTCGACGGTTCTCAAGTTGTCGATCGTAGGCGGCTGATATCAATCCAAACAGTAGCGCAATTATTCATCAGACATTCAAAAAAGATTTTCTTTTTATTATAAGTTATCAAATGTCTAAATTTTAATCAGCTTATCGACATACTCATAATATTTAAAAACAAAAGAAAATTACAAGCCTTTATGTCCCTTACCACATAACCCAATCATTAAGCTGGAAACGAAATTGATGTCAAATAATTCGTGAACATATCTCGATTTTAACAGCACTTTTTGTTCCCTTCCAGGCGTATTTATTTCGACTAGACCGTAAAGACACAAAACCGCCATCATGGACGCGATTAAGAAGAAGATGCAGGCGATGAAGCTGGAGAAGGACAATGCCATGGACAAGGCCGACACCTGCGAGCAGCAGGCCAGGGATGCCAACCTCCGTGCCGAGAAGGTAATCCTTAAAACAAACGATCTTGGTATAAATACTCACTAGAACTTGTCGCGGGTGAATTGGACGCGAATTAATGAGACATCATAAACATGCTCGACCCGAGAAAGGTCCTTTATCTGTCATATAAACATCTGCCTCGGAAATCGAACCCTTCGCTCGATAGGATCTGTACCAACTAGGCGGTCGCATTCTATACATATTACTGGGTTGTCGATGTATGATATGATAAGGAGGGCTATGTCATTTTATTACTAATGTAGTTAAATTTTATTGTTGAAAACTTAATTCATAAAAAGTATAGGGAAAAGTGTAATATTTGGCTGCCTTAAAATACGAATAGCATGTTTAATTTTTGTCCTTCTTGGTGAGGTTATTTATTATGCGTTTATGTTGTTTCTTTCAAAAAGTAATTTTCAGTGTTGTTCAACATAATAAAATTTCATAAAATAGGAAGTCGTACAGATTCAAATTGTAACAATGTATTAGTAAATTAGATGTAAAGCATGTCTATAGACCATACCGTTCAGTTTGAAGGAAAACGCAAGGAATTTAGACTTAATAAATAATAGGTTTAGTCTAAAAATTTTTAATGAAATTAAGAATATTGTTTCATATTCCAGGTCAACGAGGAAGTTCGTGAACTCCAGAAGAAACTCGCCCAGGTAGAGGAAGATCTTATCCTGAACAAGAACAAACTGGAGCAGGCCAACAAGGACCTGGAAGAGAGAGAGAAGCAGCTGACCGCCACTGAGGCCGAGGTCGCTTCCCTCAACAGGAAGGTCCAGCAGATTGAGGAGGACTTGGAGAAATCCGAGGAGAGGTCCGGCACCGCCCAACAGAAACTGCTTGAGGCCCAGCAGTCTGCTGATGAAAACAACCGGTAATATTTTATAAACTTAAAAGAGCTTGATTTTGGACCTCGCAGACATTTATTTAGCAGACAAATGTTTGCTCATAGGTTTTGGGAGTTCGCGATATTTTGTGTGTAAACTCCATAATACAGGTTTTTTTTTGCGGTGGTAAATATGGAGTATCCTAACATTTATTTTACATTACCTAACTGCGATAATTGGGTTTATGCATCTAACTTTTATAATGTGTTATGATAGATCAATTAAAAATGCTGTACTAAATGTATACAAAACATGACATGACGCAAGGCGTCTTGAATCATTTTTAAAGGGTTGGTTTAATTAAATCTTTGGAAACAAATGGTATAATTTAGATCAGTATCCATACCATTTTGAAAACGTATCACAGACTCCGTACTAGTGGTAGTTAGTCCAGTTGTTATCAAGTTACAAATGACCTGTCACTTGAAAAAGATCATTTTCGATGTCAACTAATAAAGACTAATGTTGTTTTAATATTATCCAGTATGTGCAAAGTACTGGAAAACAGGGCACAGCAAGACGAGGAGCGCATGGACCAGCTCACCAACCAGCTGAAGGAAGCCCGTCTGCTCGCTGAAGACGCTGACGGCAAATCTGACGAGGTATTTAACTTAACAAATTGTATACTTCATGAAGTAAATATGCTTTCCTTGGTAAAGGTAATAATGAAATAAACTCGCATATTTGAGAGTTATCTCTGCAATGTTTTCAGTCCGCCATAATTTGCCTCTAACATTGTCAGCCAAGCTCAGTGGTTAAGCATTTATGGAACTTGGTGATGAAGGAAATTAAACGTTAGCCTGCTTAGCAGCAATCACATCATTGATAAAAATGAATAAAAAACGTAAAGCGGATAACCGACGGTGAAAGTAAAGACTCAGAATTTTATCACAACATTTTGTCTCAGGTTTCACGCAAACTGGCCTTCGTTGAAGATGAACTTGAAGTTGCTGAGGACCGTGTCAAATCTGGTGATGCCAAGATCTCAGAACTTGAAGAGGAATTGAAGGTACGCTTCGATTATAACATATCTGACCGTCACGTATCACTTAACTTATTATCTGTAACTCTTTTGTTCATATTTTTAGGCAATATTGGAATTTATACACTAACATTAGGATACATAACATGAAAACCCATTTTGCTGAAAATCTTTAAAACAGGTTTGTATTGGCTTTTATATGTCTTTGCTAATGAGCACATACATTGTAGGTTGTAGGTAACTCCCTGAAATCTCTGGAAGTATCAGAGGAAAAGGCTAACCAGCGCGTTGAAGAGTTCAAGAAACAGCTGAAGACCCTCACATCGAAGCTCAAGGAGGCTGAAGCGCGCGCCGAGTTCGCTGAGAAGACCGTCAAGAAACTGCAGAAGGAAGTCGACAGGCTCGAAGGTCCGTATCATACAATGTTAACAACACCTAACAATTAAAAAATCAATAATACTGAGAAATCTGAGTAAATTACTGAAGATATTTCTAGTACAATCGACTGAGTCGAAGATGCCAGTACTAACAAAATTATTTTGATAAAAACAGAACTGGTACTAAAGTAATTATATTTAATTTTTGATTGTTTGAGTATTGCAGAGAGAGGTTTGTAATAAAATAAAATCTAAATTTAAGTTAAAAAAATGATTCCTAACAATTCAACTAAAACTGAATGACGTTACTTCTCTTGAAGCTTTTCATCCAATTTAATTCTAATAAGACTGACTTAATTAATTGTTCTTTCTTTCAACATTCAATCGAAACTAAATTTCTTTCGTAAAATTATCTAATAACAAATTTTACAGACGCATTGTTCAACGAGAAGGAGAAATACAAGGCGATTTGCGATGACTTGGATGGCACATTCGCCGAGCTCACAGGATACTAACCACCCTTAGTTCTTAGTTTAAGATATTTCCGTCCGTTAAACCTTGTTTCCATTTTAGAACACCTTTTGAACAAAAAGTTTCTTAAGTTATCCTAATCGATCGTGTATTTTTAAACCGTACATCTAAGCCCTAAAATTAGATTTCCATTTTAGGTTATCGCTTTAATTTCTACTTCTTTCTAATGAACCTTAACCTTTTCATTGATGCTTGGGGGATTGCCAATGTCGAGACATAGAATTATTTGTTTTATTACGTGCATTTTCATTGTCAATTCTCTAAGTAACATCGCCTCGAGCCCTGCTTTCTGTGTTGTAACTAATGTCTTATGCTTTGCTGCTACCGTCGCGGATCAATGCTTCAAAGGTATATTTCATTCTTTAATCAAATAAATATCAACCTAAATTTCTTATTAAAGCTATTTGCTTTTGCGATAAATCTATAAATAAATAGAAAATAACAAAATTATTAATGCTATCATGGACTTACTTAAATGTTTTCCAGATTTCTGAGACGACTTTTTTTCAATTGGTTAACTAGCATATGTTTTCGTAGGATCATTTAAACAACCTAACCGTTTATTTTCCTTGGTGTAGCACACGTCAGTGATCTGTCATGATAAGTGTATGTGCAATAATGACTACATACTATCACGTAGTTGGTCCGCTACTTGACGTGTGACCCAAGGAATACACCGTAGTGTGACACAACTGTCAATGTTGATGATTAACATAGTTTATTGGGTGCAGATGAGCTGGGCATCAACAAGGACCGGTACAAGAGCCTCGCCGATGAAATGGACTCCACCTTCGCTGAGCTGGCCGGCTACTAGACACTCACTCCACTACACCACACTCACACATTCGATGTACCCACATACACGCGGCCTCGCTGCCACAAAGCACACTGTACACGTACATTGTGATGTAAGGATATTTATTAATATTTTATGTAAATTTATTTACGATTTTCAATAAAAATAATTTATAACATCATCTATCGTTTTGTTTTGTTTTTCGGATGTCATGTTTAAAGTAACAGTGTTACAATTTCTGTCATCTGTAATGCCAATTATCATAAATAAGCTAAATGTTTTTTGGCATACAAAAGCTATTTTGAGGCCAAATACTTTTTTTTAATTATTTTAAATATTTACTAGCAGACTCGTCCATGCGGTGCTGTAACTAAGGTCTACATACTCAATTTTTAGGAGACTAATAACCTTACACCGCCATCTGTTAGAATTTTATGCGGCTAATCCTTTGTAACATATTACACAATAATTTGCAATAAAATAATATTGCGACTATACGTCTGGCACCAGGGAATACTTGCGTTTACCTATGGCATCTTCTCCCTACGGGTGAAAATTGAAACAGCTTAAATATTTAGAACATTTTCAGTTCTCTATGTTTATATCAATTACAAAACCTCGTGTATGTAGTACAGAAAGTCAGCAAGTAAAAAGGTTTTAACAAATGGACATAAACGTAACGAGGTGTAATCAATAATATCTGTTTACGCTAGTTTATAAATCAAAGCAAACAAAGGTTGGTAATAAGCAATAGCGTTACTTATTCCGCCATTATGACATTAATTACAATTTGGCGCGAACAATAATCGTAATTTGTAACCCAAGATGACGCGAAACAGGAAATGGGCGTAGCGATCGTATAGCTGTCAACTTTCGCGTGACGTCTTTCCGGCGTCGAAATGGCGGCAGGATTCAAAATTTCCAAGTACGCATGCGTTGTAATTCGAGCGAGGGTGAACCACGCAGCCGCGGGTTCGAGCCTCAGCCGAATCGATAGTGCAGTACAGACAACAGCCTGTTGTGCTCTAGTATTTTGCGTGTTAAACAAAAGGAATTGTATTAAGGACAATTGTGAACTAAAAGCATCAAGGTGTCGGTGTCAAGCAGTGTCCTGCCCGGGGCCATCAAGATGAAGATGCTGGATGATGATCAGATGACCGCTGCGGACATCGATGTCATCATCGAATCTGTCAGGAAGTCAAGTAAGATAATTCGTATTAGTTAATGTTTTTCCAATGATGAATTTTATAAAACAGACCCTAATTCTGAAGAAAATTCAAAGGCTTGGACACAACGAGCTTTATCCAGTTTGATTCGTTCGTAAAGATGATGCGCAATTGTAATGTCGTATAGAAATATACATTTGTATGATATGGTAGGCGTTTATGACAATTATAAATATGTTTCCGAAATAACATGGTTTCTTTGTCGTGGGATCGTTCTATTATAAGGTCATAATGACACTTATGAGGTATTTGAATATCATTACTGATATCTGTAAAGTATTTTTTAAATTTTGTATGTGTTAAACGGACCTTAAAGCTATTAAATATAGGAATTAAGAAAAATACCCCTTTTCGAATACATTACTTATATAATAACAATGTTTCTAATTTATAAAGAAGGAAAAGCCTAAGTTTTCTCAAATACGTTTGCAAATCAATAAAAACTGTTTTATAGAAATTAATTATTTAGTTAAGAATGTTTGAACTATAATATAGTCTCATTAGACGTCTAGTCATTTAATACTTTTTTTATGCGTCAAATATTATAGCGAAACATAATATAATTGTTATATTATTACATCCATAATTATTCTGTTTTTAATTCTAAATAAATCGCAGTATCTATAGGTTAATTATATTCAAGGGTGTTTAGGTTAAAAGAATGTCAGACACATTTTTATAAATAATTTGTTCTGTCGAGTGCGCAGTACTTCGAGGCAATGATGAGATTAATCGGACATGGCTTCTCCTCTGGGCAATCAAGATGTTAGAAACTTTACTGGGAAAGGCACATTCATTTATTATTTAATATAAACAATAGATTCAATCGTCATAGGAAATTTAGGATAATTACTAGTATATATACATAATATTAAATTCGAAAAGAACTACGTAGGGGTTTGCCTATTTTAGGACGAATATAAAGGTTGCGCAAAAGCATTGCAAATCCGTAGATCAATATTTTACTTACTGGATGCACATATAAAAATGACATAAATTATATATTCGTTTAGTTTAGTTAAAAATATATTAACTTAGTATAAATAATTAAACTATCAACTTAATAAATGCGTATTAAATCGATTGAAAAAAAAAGATCTTTATTAAAAATTACACGCACAAATAAGATATCATTAAAATAACGATCAAGAAGAAATTTGGTCGTTCACATAAATGTCTGCTGCGAAGGGAATCTACCCCGGGACCGCAATTCAACAGGCAAGTCACAAACAAGTTAGTTAAGTAATCAATTAATAAGTCGTTCCATTCTTAATATCAAGTAAATGTTTTTATGTAATCTTAATTGTGAATTGGTGGATTAAAAAACACTGAAAGATCCTTGAAGTATTTACAGGTGTGGGTGATTTCGCGACATCTGTCTAAATCGAAATTTTCCTTCATCAACCTCAGCTTTCGCGCGAGAAAATGACGCGTAGGCTATGTTGCGATAAATTAAATTATAACAAAACAACAAGTCTCAGTTGTGGCGTTATCTCATCTTAATTCTGAATTCTATAAATGCAAAAGTTTGTATAGATGTTTGTTGCTCAATTATGTCAGAATGGCTGAATGGTTCTAGATGAAATTTAGCACTGAGACAGTTTATAGTCCGGAATAGCGCATAGGCTACTTTTTTTTTGGAAAATGTACGCGGCCAGTAAGATAATTATATGCGGTCATGTAGGTCGTGGCATGAGTGTCAAATTGACATTCTATGTTTATGACATTCAATAATAATATTTACACATGATTTGCACTCTATTCTGATTGTTCAGCCAATATGGTCTTCTCAACAGGGAACTCGTCAAGGATTAATAGATATGGGTATCAAATTCGATATAATATAAAATAATTATGAAATTTCATTTCAATTTTATGAAACCACTCTTATGCGGGCGAAGTCGCGAGCAAAAATTTATTTAAAGGAACGGTTAATATAGAATCGAATATACCAAGTTTGAGAAATTCCTAAACTTGACATTTAACATTCCGACAGAAGCTTTGGAATAAAATGCAGTGATATATTAAACACATAAACAAATTCAATCTTTTAGGGAGATTTACATTAATATTTTGTTTATTTTTATTTATTTAATATAAGGTAATGCTTAAAATGTGTTTTAGTTTAAGCCAATTTATAGCATCTTACTTTTATATACTTTATATCCAAATAACATTTGTTGATAAAGTTAACAGCAGCTACGAAGGCTCATTTCATTTCATTCCCTCCATTCATATTTTATTTTTCCTCGAATTTTGCCTCTTTTTATTGTATTATATTTAATGGAGAAAAACACAGACAATACATACACAAATTAACACAGACTAGTAAAAGTATAAAAGTATAAAAGGTAATTAGTTCAACTAGGACAATCGTAAAACGAAGCACGTCTCGTATCAAATTGAATTAGATGTCGCTGGTCTCGCCGTTTTCCTAATTCGAACCGCTGATCGCATTTGTTTTGTATAACGTTGGCTTGTGCCTTAATTAAAGTTTACCCCCAACACAACTTCCCTAGAGCCAGGGGTGATTGGCAGAGAGTTGCCCAACTAGAAGTAGACACGTTTACACATAAACAATAAACACTTACTATGAGCGATGATCCCTGATGTATGCGGAACTTAGTAACAGGCGAGGTCAATTAGCTAGCACGTGTATTTTACGTTAATCGAAGTAAGTTAAGTTTCACGCTTCATAATATAATTAAAATTGTTATATGTACTGTATAACGGTCGTAAAGTTACTTTTAATTGATGTTTGTTAATGTCGACATATCCAGTTTCTCCCTTCTTAATGGCCCACTACCGAGCACGGGTCTCTCCTTATCACTGAGGTGGTCTAGAGAATACTCCACCACGCTGCTCCAATGCAGATTTGTGTAGGAGTTAGTGGCCAACCAAACTGTCGGAAGGTTTTAAGCCGCCCGATGGGCTCCGATATGGCTTGACGACTTTTACTTACGATAATAACCAAGACCAACGGTTTAACGTGCCCTCCGAAGCACGGAAATAGTCAAGAATTTTTTTCTTGCCACTAGCGGTCACACATCCAGGTACTGACCGCGCACAGTTGCTAAATTTTGTCGATCGCCCAGGATCGACGCTATGAGCATTTCTTTATCAAGTTTATGAAAGTTCGAAGAAAATGTTTTTTCAGATATTGATTGTTCTCTTTCAGTCCGCCCACAAAGGAAACGGATATGTCAGTTTAAAATGTCCCTTCTAAACATTTTTTGTGTGTGGGTAGAAAGGTGTAGGTTTCCTGAAGTTCACAGAGACGAATTATTACAGATAAAATAAAGCAAGCAGGTATAATCTATATCAAATGTGTATTTGTTCCTTTGTGGCGTTATAGAAACCAAAAGCGTGTTCGATATAGGATTAATTGATTGGTTTTAATCTTGCAAGTATCATAAAAGAAATGCCAGAATCGATTACCAATGGCGACAACAGATGCCATATTGTAAAAAAATACTTTCCGATTTTTTTTTTTTAGCGGGAAATTAAAATCAAAAATTATAAAGTAAGTTGTGATGCACCATCAACCTTAATAATGTAGGTTTCTCTTATGATTTTTTATTTCAAATTACTATTTATTGCATTTTTTGTGTTTGTAAAGTTATTTGTAACTTAAGTGTCTCACGTTCGGTAAATACCCCTCTAATTGATGAAGTGCAAAGCCCAAGGCAAGGATCTGAAATTCAATAGTTTAATCAGGCCACGCTTTGTTTGCTGACTCAATTGCATTACAAGCTGAGTATACTTGGCTCCAACATTCGCATGACTCACTAAGTATTAATCAATATAAAAAGTTATTTCAATGTGACATTGCATAAAAACTGAATCTGAATATGAAGTTTGTAACTTTTTTCAAGTTTTGAAGTAAAACACTATTTAATAATTTTCCGTTCGTTACGGATTAGAAGTTAATGGCAATGATTAATATCTATTCGCAAAAACACGACATTTAGAACTTTGACGCTCTGACTTAATATAAATAGAATCTATATTCTAAAACCTAAAAAAACTGATACGTACTTAAACTTAACCAACTTAACTTAAACCAACTAGAATATGTATAGAACTTCATAAAAACGTTAAAAACTATTAAAGCTGTAAACAAAGAAAAAGACTTTCGTTATTAAGGTGTCTGTTAAAATATCTTTGGTCGATTTTTGTACATCAACATTAAATATAACAAAATGAGTCACATTGTGAATATGTTTACAATAAGTGAATCTTTGCACAAAATCTAATTGAAAAGGCTGGATTATGTTGATGTAGACACGCACTATATTATTGGCTACGCTCGTAGCTATGCGTCTACACCAGTGCTACGGTCCTACGCGACTGCTTTTCCAACAATTTTATCATTTAAAAAAATCTATGTTCAATATAAATTCATGATTATTCCGACATAAGGCATTTTACCTAATGAAAAATCCTAGCTTTATTAGTCTAGGACTAATAATAACAATGAGTAAATGTAAGATTCACAAATTAAAAGATGAGTAGTTAAATATCACAATAAATGTAATCAATGTGTAAGTTTAAAACTTTAAAATGTTCGACTGGACATAATACGGGGAATATAATCCGTGAACAATGAAGCTAGCAAGCCTTTAAGCGGCTTTTACAGCTGATTGCTTTGATTGTACACATTGTATGTACACTGTACACTCGGTATTGATTGCGGCAGCTAAATGAGAAAAGTTTTCACTTTGACAAATATATGTTTTTGTTCTGTTAGCGAACCCCTGCAATTATTACAAAACTAACAATAATACCAAAGGCAAAACGAAATAGATAAAAAATCATAAGTTTTCATACTCATCAATAGAAACCCATTTTGAATAATTTGGAACTAAAATGTAAAAACAAACAGTTAACTACTTACGAAACTATTTTATTGTCCCTATTTCGCTGCCTCTTCTTTCTTTCTTAGTTGCTGATATCCAAATGGCTACGTTGATCACTTAACTAGTTAATCAGATTAATATGTCCGTTTGTCGGCTATTTACATAGAAAACAATATACTTCAACCGATCCAGACGCTTCAAATTAACAGAAATAAGTTCGCAGCGTAATAACATTCGTGATCTCGACATCTTGTTACATATCCCAAATATTGTCTAAGATAAGGTCACGTGCCGAGCGAGTGTCTCTGAAATACAATATTTTATTACGTTGGAATCCCGCTCAGACATGTCAACCCTCATCCGTTCCCCTGGTACAGTATTAAGAGGTAAATACTGTGCACGACTCGGGTACATTGCGGTCCCTTGTTTGCTGGAAACAAATGACAGAGAACTAATGTGTAGGGAAGGTACTACAGTCATACTTTTCACCTTTCATATCTTATGTCAAAAACAACTTACATCATATCTATACATAAAACTATAACTGATCGCTGCCTGTACATTTCAAATATATTATAGAAATTCATAAAGGGGGGCGGGGGTCTTCCTGTACGCTAGAGAACCCAAATAAAGGTTTTTTAATTTTGTTTGCTTGTCTATATGTTTGTGCACGCTAATCTCAAAAACGGCTTATCCGATTTGAATGCAATTTTCAGGATTATACTATGATTTTCTTTACTTAACATTTAGTGGTTTTTTCATTTAAATCAGTTAGGAAATAAAGAACTTATGTCGTCATATGTGAATCATCACGTAATTATAAATAAGTCAACTAGTCGTATAAAAAATATTAAACATTAGAAAGCATAGTCACCCTTACAGGGGATTTTCTGCACCTTATTGTTATTACTTTGCCGAATGTGACTATTGTTACTTAAGCACTATCTCTCGACCCAGCAATGCGAGCTTTGTTAAGCAGTGTCGGTCATTTATTTGACAGTATAACGGATTATATTACTATTACGGACTTAACTATATTCTGATTTTATATTATAAATTTTCTATATAAAATTGTAGTCACGTTGTTTATGATATTACTCTGGTACAGGATAAGCTCGGACCGTTTGATAAAAAAGCTATTTACTCGTTAAGGCACGTAAAGCCGTCGGTCCCGATTGTTTTCGTAAATAATAGTCGTCAAGGCATGTCGGAGGCCTTCGGGCGGCTTAAAACTTTCGATCCTTGGGTTGGCCACTAACCCCTCCACCAAATCTCACTAGAGCAGCGTGTTGGAGTATGCTCTAGACCTCCTCAGTGATGAGGAGAGCCTTGTAATCAATAGTAGGCCATTATTGGATTGAAACCAATGTCGTGTCGGGGGATTGATAATTTTTTACTTATACAAAATTTTTCCTCTATAATACAGTACCTATTGGGGAATAACTTGTCAAACAATTTGTTAGCGCTCTTCCACACTCTATATACACAATAACTCTTGCACACACGAGTGTGATATATGTATATAGTGACATATACATATACGAATATATGCAATATAAGGAATCTCTACAAAGTATCTCACCAGTTTGTTTACACAATTTTTTTAACGAACATTTATCTACCACGTAAATGTCTGCCGGGGTTCTTACCCCCCGTAGGTTGGGTCACTACCAACTAGGCTACGGGTTCGTGATGATAGAGTAAAGATAATATTATTATGTGAAATTTAAAATGATTAGTGTTGCAAATACGAACTACCGCAATATTTACTAAATCCACGCCTGACTTTCGCAACCAAAAACATAGCATAATAAATCAAATCAAATCATTTATTCGAAGTAGGTTTTTACAAACACTTTTCGAAAGTCAACTACGCCATCGCTGCAGCAAAGCCCTACGATGAGTGGCCCTGGTAGAAGAAGCGGCAATAAACTCCCAAGGTGCTTTTTTTCCAACTCACA